>JAUJYZ010000562.1:0-70546 GCA_033675265.1 Actinostola sp. cb2023
TTATTAATAAATTAAGATTTGGATTAAACACCGTCTATTATATGGCTATTTGTCTGCTTTTTAAAATGTGTTTTTAGGTTTTGAGATTCATGATTTCGTAAGCTGGCATTTGTCCGCCCGCGGTTTCCCGCCTCATGTAATGTACAATAGAAATCTGCTCAATCCGAATGTGCAAACTCAAACAAGAAAGTCAAAGACAAACCGTTCAGTGTATAAAAACCCATTCCCAATTTTATAACTATAAACGATTACAAACCGTTCAAAGTTCGCTATTCTACGTGAAATCTCTTCATATATAAACACCGTAAGGGATTTATTTTCTTTGAAATGGAGCTAGTGTTAAAGTTTGAAGAGTCAAAAAAACTTCGCCGGTGAGTCGGACTGACTCAACTGACTCAACTGATCGTCAACATGGAAAACAAAAAACTACAACTGACTACAAGCCTGCTGATTGTCGAACATTTGTACTTCCAGTTCTTCGTTTATTGCTTTGCTTTTGAACAATTAAGAAAAGATAGAATCGATTGATGTTGATTGAAAGTTCTGAATTCGACGAAGAAAGACTGGGAGACATCGGCCCCTCGCTTTTACAAAGAACAAGAAATGTGCTTGGCTTGCTTTTGGCCTTGGAACTTGAAGCTTGATTCACGATGAACATAGAACAGCTGCTTCGAAAACCTTCAAAAACACGTTCAAAGACGAAAAACTGATCCTGTCTAAAACATTCCTTTCAAACACCTGACATTGAATCTCTTTTGGATCTATTTGGTTGGCTTGAAAACTTTGACAAATTTGTGATAAAAGTCGAAAAACCTTCACCTTTGTATATAGTTGATTCTATGGAAACATGTTAATCTGACCTTTGACCTTCAATATCAACATTTTTACATTAAAAGTCTCCTGGAGGACAATAAAAAGTTTTCGTAGGATGGATATTTCTATGTGAATAAATCAGTACCGTTAGTGTGTAGTCTCTCCTCGGTTCTAATTTTGAAAATTGGTTAAACTTGTATGGAAGTCTCACTTAAGGTACACATGAAAATTTGATACATTTTATTTTCTTCTTTTGTTATAATATTATTTCATGAATATAGGTTATTAACAGTTAGAGTTGTGTAATACGGCTGGACGATATTTTTACGAGTCTTGCCCGTATTTTGACGAGCCGTAGGCGAGGCAATAAATCGACAAATGTAGCCGATTACACAACTCTACTTGTATACGATCAACAAAACAAACCCCCCAAAAACGTCCTTTTTTTCTTTCTTTTGCTTTTCAGTGTTAGAAGCTGTTTTTTGTGATTTTGTTTGTGGAAATGCGCGCGCTATCACACAATCGATACGCAATCGAGCGCGCGCGCGTCGAGAGATTTTTCGCTGGCTTTTTTTCACCAAAAAGATTGGATTTTCTTCATATTTTTCTATACAGATATCATTCAAAAGTAGTTTGTTTGTTTTCCCTATTCCCTTTAGAAATACTTTTCTGTCGTTGTATAGTGTTTTTTCTTTTTGCAATGAAAACCAAAACTGGTACAAAATATGTTTTGTGTTCAAAACCGGTTTTATCGGGTTACAAGCCGGGTAATACGGACAATATATACAGTGGGTAATACGCTCGGATATTATTTGGAGGATTTTTGTGTTGCCTTTTATGGTAAATTTACGTCACAGTCGTTATAATATATTTATTATACTACTATTACGTAATTTTTACCTTATAAGGTCAAGAGAACTCGAAAAATATGGAGCCGTATTACCATAGTTCTAAAAAGCCGTATTACCATAGTTTCTAAAAAACCGGTTTAACCGGAACAGAACTCGGTAAATACATGCAACTCGCTACTTTTCGCAGGAGAGGAAAATGTTTCGAGATGACAGCGAGCCAAATTTTGACATAAATACATAAGTTTTGACGTTAATTTCGATTTCGAATTTGATGACAATGAACTTTTAAAGGTTTTCGAAGACCAGAATACAACCTTTAATGTACAGAACGGCGCCAAAAAGCAAGAAGCGAATCAGCTACCCGCGGTGGATGATGAAGTATCAAAATTTATCATGGAAAACAGAAACCAAAACACGGCCAAAAAGACGCAAACTGACCTAAACGTGTTCTACAAGTGGGCCAAAACTATCAACGAGACCAGACAAATACAAGATATACCGCATCACGAATTCGACAGAATCCTAGCCTATTTTGTAGTCAGAAAGTGCGCAAACAAAAATGGCGATGAATATGAGCCAGATACCCTTACCTCATATATCCGTAGTATCGATCGCTTCCTCAGAGAATCCCATCCCATAGCTCATATGAAACTCGCGCGCTGATTGGCTGAGAAGCAAACCGGATGAGAGGGAATTCAGCGTGGAATTCAATTGCAACACTTTGAAAAGCTGAATTCAACGATATATAGGGATCCCGCGCTGAATTTTGTATTCAAGTTCGATTTTCGTCTTTGTTTCTCACCAAGAGAACTAATAAACATTGAGATTGCTTACAAAAGGAACAAACAAAAACATTTACAGACAGAAATAATGAATTTTTGTTTTGCAAATGAGATTAAAATGAACACATTTGAAAAGCTGAATTCAATGAAAAAAACAGGAAGCCCGCATGATGTTGTTGGCTTTTCGCAAAACAACAACATTGAAAACAAAACAATCGTAATACGTATACCTTGCAAGCTTAAATTAATACTCTTCTGAATGAATGATACTCCAGATGCAGATACTCGATGCAGTGATAATTATTGAAATTTCTCAGCGAGATAAGAATTTAAGTTTATTTATTTACAAAACTTTCTCCTATAAGTTTTGCCAAGAGACCACGAAGTACAAGTCATAAATGGCAGTCACTGCCGTAAGCTTAAATCAACTGAACCGGCTCCAGCAACACAACTACAATCTAATAGAAGCCAATAGATAAACAACAACAATAGTCGAATTTAATATAGCAAAATCTGTACCTGTAATATGGCCAAAATCATACAAAACTGCAAATTATCCAGTTGGCTTTGCTTGTCGCTCGGCTGCCGGCTTTGACTTGCATGTTCAGTTGTTGTAGTTGTACGTACATGTACTGGATGTACCTTCACAATTCAGGAGGGGTTAATGGTGTCTGTTCTATGAAAGAACTGTTCTACCATTACTTTCCTGGGAAACCTAAGATGAGTTTCGCATTTGACTATTTGTATATTATATGGAACAATTATAGGTTCCTGTGAAAAATATATTCTATTAAAGTTAATAATTAGAACTATTATCCCATAAAAATATGAAATATACAGAATATATATTAGGTTATGTGGATAGGAAATATTTCTGTACCTGGGAATTGTTTCATTTTATAAAAAGTACCTTATTTGAGTCCCTTTTTTGTTATTTTGTTTTTGTTTTTTTGGTTAGGAAATATTCTCTCCCCTGGGAAAAATTTTTCTGATATTTTCTCTCGGAAATTTTTTTCTGGGAAGACTTCTGGCTGGGTGAATAGAACAGATGTTATTGTCCCAGGGGACCACTAACCCCTCCTGACAATTACTGAATCAGAGCGATCACCTCTGGCTCTGTTTATCGATAAATATGTCTTTGTCTGAAATCTTTTGCCTGAGAATCATTAGCATTCAAGGAACGTAGTCAAATCCATCAATGTCGACGTCCTGTGAAAAGTTGAAGATCAGCTTCTCATGCAAGCGGCAGCTCTCTGATCGGATTGAAAGACAACAAGAACTGAACGTCAGTTGAGAAAATTTGAACGATTTATTAAAGTTTTATGAGGATAGAATAAGTCCGTAGTTTTATATCTTTCCGATTAACTTCTTTGTTAAACAGAAAATTATCAGAAAAGTATAAGCTTACTTACAAGTTTGACAAGACTGATTCAGTGATTGTGAAAACTCAGTTGAGAACTTCTCAGTCAGCTTGTCATCGCTGTTAGTCTTTCTGGTTGTAAGTTTTCGTAATATATAACTATGAACTGGTTATCCATATCTAGATCTATGGCTGTGTTTCTGTTGTAGATTCTCCGCGGTAAAAGTAGACGTTAAAACGACTGAAGAAAACAACTTTTGTCCTTCAAATAAACTGATTTTAGTATTCAATTTTGCTTGATTCCTATTGGCTAGCGTAACGAAAGACTGAACACTGCACTGGCTTTCTTTGCGACACGCGATAAATAGCGACTCAAAATTGTCTAAAAACTATATTTTTCTAAAACAAAGAGAACGCTATGGGATTCAAGGAAAATTCATTGGATGACTCGTGAATACCACGTTGAATTCACAAGTCGCGAAGCGACGAGTGCGATATCGCCTTTTCTCGTGAAATTCACGAGTCATCCAATGAATTTACCTATAGAACAAGGCAAACAGTACTCCATTTTGCTGGATAGAGAATTTAACCGTTCCCGGGAAGCCTTGGCTTGTAAAAGAAAGGAGCTTCGTAAGTGTGGAAAAGGCCAGAGACCAAATAAAGCCAGAGGATTGAGCACCGACCATATCCAGATATTGTACGAAAAGAAACAACTTGGCAACAGTACTCCCCAAGTCCTACTGCGCGCAATTTGGTTTCATAACACTGTTTACTTGGGTTGGAGAGCGCAAGATGAATACCATCGTGTAAGAATCGGCGACTTTGAGGTGAAAACAGAAGAAGGAAAAGAGTACGTTGAATGGATTAAGGAACGTGGCAGCAAAACCAGAACAGGCGAAAAAGAGTTCATCCCAGACCGTCCATTCAATCCTAAAATGTTTGCAACTGGTGGACCTCGTTGCCCAGTAAAGTTATTCAAGGAGTACGTATCTCGCAGACCAGAAGATATGAATACACCAGATTCTCCTTTCTACTTGGCAGCCAATTCAAAATCATCATCAGAGATATGGTTTAAAAGACAGCCACTGGGAAAACACTCGCTGGCAAAGTTCATGAAAGAGATGTGCAAAGCCGCCGATATCGATGGCCGTTTTACCAACCACTCCGCACGAAGAACCATAATTTCAACGCACGAAAAGAAAACGTAGAGCCTCTGAACATCATCGCCCTGGCTGGCCAGAGAAACCTAAAGTCTTTGGACAGCTATTCAGAAGCTTCAACTGAACAACAGCAGATAATGTCTTCCAAAATAAGTGAGCTAGGGTTATCTTTTTCCCTTGTAAACGGTTTTGCCGAGATAACTCGCCTACCCGGGACAACTTTTTACTAGTTTCCAGGCCTTTTCAATCGACGAGTACAATTTGGCGGTTGAACAAGACAGTGGCGAGAAGCGTTTAGATAAGCGAAAAGTAGGGCCAGTGACAGCTAAAAACAAGAGGAAAAGTAGCCCGAAAAGATAAACATACGTGGAGCGACATTTTTCATAAGACATTTTGTGTATTATACAAGAATATAAGTCGTCGTACGACTTTTAAAAGCCTCGACTTTTTTCATTTCCGCCATTTTGTTTGTTATTACGAAGCCTTGCGCGGTTACCAAGCAATTGAATTGACTCGAGGAGAAGGGTAACCCTAGTCTAAGAAATTTCGCTTGAAAACCCGGGCTATCTTTGACCCCTCCTTGTGAACAGGGCGTTAGACAGTGATGATGAACATTAAAAACTTGTGAACTCACACTTCTCTATTTTGACTGGAAGTTTTCGCTATTATTCCGACTTTTTCAATCATTTTGATTGTTAGTTGACTCATTTTGATCAGCCTCTAAAAGTGTGTTCTGAACATCGTTCTGAACGAAAATCTAGTTTGACGAGTTTCATGACAGCTGTCATTATATTTACCTGTTGTCCAATAAGATTAAAGACATTTGATTGGTATTCTGTTATTTGTTTTCACTGAGCGAAAGAGCGCGCGGACCTTGAAAGGTTTTGAAATAATAGATAAATTTACTCAAAAACGGACAATTTTTTTTTTTTCGTTCAAAGTAGTATAATAAATAATTTATTTGGTGTTTTTTTTTCCCGTAATACGGGCTGATATTTTACTCGTTACTCGCATTTTTCCTCGTCCCTTAGGGACTCGGAAAAATACATTCGCAACTCGTAAAATATCAGCCCGTATTACGGGAAAAACCCCAAATAAGATCTAAATATCTTATTGGAGCGATAAACTTGAAGGTATAGTATCAAATAGAATGTTTAATAATCCAACACATCAAAATTTTTCCATACTCCCGAGGCCTTGAAAGTTATTTTTCAAAACTTCAGTTCAAAGGTCAAGTATGATGTCACCATGGTTACCATATTAATAAAAAATTAACAAAGCGTTAATCTTAATGATGTGTCCTTAACTGTAGTCTCTACAGTAAAACTAGATGATATTACAGCCGTTCTACGCTTTTATGGGCGTGGTCGTCTTGTACCGTGCCTTATAACATGACGAGCCCCGACCCTAACATTTTTGTTTTGCGAAGCAAAAAAAGCCTCGCAGCATGATTATTTGTGGTGGATTAACACAGCGGGGTTGTGTACCCGATACATCGGTGTAGGCCAGGCTCATGCTGGGACGTGAATTACTAGTCGTAGATTTATATTTACTGATTTTAGAAAGATATGGCCAATAAGTGAATAAGATAAATTTTGTCTCTATTAAAATAATATTGATATTGATCAAACGTTCAATGCTCTACCCATAGAATATCGAGCGAGTCAGGCGTGCCGCCACAAATCATTGCCGGTTTAGCAATACAAATTAAGTCGAGTTGTCAGCCTACTTTGCGATTAGTATTTTAGTCTGTGTTTCAAGTTCAATGCTTTACCCATAGAATATCAGGCGTGCCACCCGAACAATCTACCCTGCCTTCAGGTGCGCCACCCAAAAGCATTGGGGTTTAGCAATATAAAGTTGAGTTATGTCAATACTCTGCGATTAGTATTATAGTCTGTGTTTCAAGTTCAATGCTTTACCCATAGAATATCAGGCGTGCCACCCGAACAATCTACCCTGCCTTCAGGTGCGCCACCCAAAAGCATTGGGGGTTTAGCAATAAAGTTGAGTTATGTCAGTACTCTGCGATTAGTATTATAGTCTGTGTCTTCAAGTTCTTCAAGTTCAATGCTTTACCCATAGAATATCAGGCGTGCCGCCCGACTATTTACCCTGCCTTCAGGTGCGCCACCCAAAAGCATTGGGGTTTAGCAATATAAAGTTGAGTACTCTGCGATTTATAGTCACATTAGTCTGTGTCGGTTTCAGAACGTTTGCAGCATAAAATCCCGTATTTGTCTCAAAGTCAGACGAGCAATACCTGAATGTACTCGACGAATATCTTACCCACATTTCCAGGTGACATTTTCCATATATTAGACAACCCAACAGTGAAAATAAAGCTCACAAAGAATTATATTTTGATTCTAGCGCCAAAACTCGTCGATGACCCGCAATTGTTTATCATGTTGTGTAAGAATTGTCTGTGATTAATGTGTCAGTAGAACGAATCTTATTGGACCAAGACTAATTGGCTTTGCGAACTAGTAACCCTAGGCAAACATATCACAGCTATCCTGCTGGGACAAAAAGTTTGGGGTCGGGGCTCCTCATGTTGCCCCTGCAGAGTGCTTGATAATTGAGTGGATCGTTTTTTTCTCTTGTAAAAACCCCAGCTCGCTTTCTTTCTCGGCTTTTGATTTTTCTATATATTTTTCGCGGTTATTCGTGATTTCACGGCGTTGTTAGCAAGTTTTACCTAGCGTAATCAGAAGTACCGGGTAGGGTTTCAATTGGAAGGGATTTCAATATCGTACATCGCGATGAAAAAATTACCCGGTCTTCAGTAAACCGACCAATCGGAACGCGCGCATGGAACCAACCAATCACAACTTGTTGCTAAAAATAGCCAAGCTAACAATCTGATGGGAACACGTATGGACTCACCTGTAATTTTCCCCTGAATACAGTGATAATTTATTTTTTCAAAGTCAGAAAATCGCAAAGTTGTGCAATCAGCTCCACAGGCAGGCGGCAGCCCAACCATTGCTTTTGAGGCTATTTGATAATAAATCAGTAAATACATTTTATATTCGCGCGTCTTTTTTTGATGGGTTTCCTGTGGTAGAGCGCACGCGCGCAATACGTATTATATTGGGCTTCCTATGTTGAGTAAGGTATAATGTTGGGCTCCCTGTGCGCGTCCCGCGCGTCCCGCAGTACCACAGGCACCCCAACCATTCCTTTTGAGGTTACTAAATAATTCAATAAAATGATATTTGCGTCTCTTTTTGATGGGTTTCCTGTGGTAGAGCGCGCGCGCGCAATATATATATAATACGTAGATATGTTCGGTTCCCTGTGTTGAGTACCGTATAATATTGGGCTCCCTGTGCGCATCCCGCGCGTCCCGCAGTACATGTGTATATTGAAACAAAGTATGAAACTCCAGTCACGTGACAAATGCGTTTTTGCTCCTAATTTTGTCATTGTGACGTGAAAATTCAATTTTTCTTCGAATAACTAAACTTTACCATATTCTCTAAACACTTCATAAGTTTTTAAGTCGTGTAACTTCACCGTACGCTGAAACATTTTAATTTTGACATTTTACGCGTCATGGACCGATGTGCGCCGCACGCAGCTGGTGCAAATTTTCCGTGAAACATTCGGATTTTACCTACGAGAGGACATCGGCCAGCGTTCGGCAAATCTGAACTATTCATACCCTATTAATATTCATGATCCCGTGCGATGACGTAATGAGCATTATATAAGATATAATTAATTATGCAAATGTGTCAGTTCACCAAGATCGAGTTGGGATGCAGATGTTGAGATGATTACGCCGGCAGCACGGCCTCCTTCTGCGTTTTCTGCTACGTTTCTGCGGCTGACATTCAACAGGCCGTGCTGCCTATTTTTGCCTCGAAAATGCATCCGCTGTGGCGCCACAAAACCCGCCAATGTCGTCAGTGCATTTGAATCTTGGTTCTTTCTGGTTTGGCGGTTGCGGGTGTGAACTCTACCGAGTATTGTATGGACGTTGGACAGGTCCAGAACTCTCAGGATAACGAGCAACTACAGGTTTTCGTTTAAGTTCTGTTTCTCTTTGGTTTAATTCTTACCCTGTGTTTGATTCGGTAGAAAGTTTTGCAATATATCTGAATTCTTAATCTTAGTGAGGAGTTTGTTTGATTCAGGAATGTGGCGTCCATGTGCGTTTCTTTGTATACGTGTTTTTTTTTTTTGTCTTTTGTTTAAGTTTTTCTAGGTTGTTGGAGTGGAGCATTTATACCTGAAACGGCGTTGCCGCTTTGCCTTAGAGAATGGAACCTGGATGTGGTGATCCCAGACCAAGCAAGTCTCTGCTACAACCAAGCAAGTCTCTGTGACTCCTGATCGAGAATAGTAGCTGGACCGAGCGTTGTGGTAGGTTATTCCAGGGGGAGTGTCGGGGCGCGTCTGTGTACGTGACCCCAGATAATACAAAGTTGGGAAAAGAAGCTGGGCGAGTCTGTGTGACGTAGCTATAGAATAGAAGCTGGGCGAGTCTGTGTAACCCCAGAAGCTGGACGAGTCTGTGTGACCCCAAAGAATAGAAGCTGGGCGAGTCTGTGTGACCCCAGAGAATAGAAGCTGGGCGAGTCTGTGTGAACCCAGAGAATAGAAGCTGGACGTCGGAGTCTCTGTGACAAAGGCCCAGAGAATAGTAGCTGGGTGTGTCTGTTTGACCCCAGGAAATAGAAGTCGGGTGAGTCTTTGTGACTCCGGATCGAGAGGTAGTAGCTGGGTGTGTCTGTTTGACCCCAGGAAATAGAAGTCGGGTGAGTCTGTGAGACTCCGGATCGAGAAGTAGTAGCTGGGTGTGTCTGTTTGACCCCAAATCGGATGAGTCTGTGTGACTCCGGATCGAGAAGTAGTAGCTGGGTGTGTCTGTTTGACTCCAGGAAATAGAAGTCGGGTGAGTCTTTGTGACTACGGATCGAGAAGTAGTAGCTGGGTGTGTCTGTTTGACCCCAGGAAATAGAAGTCGGGTGAGTCTGTGAGACTCCGGATCGAGAGGTAGTAGCTGGGTGTGTCTGTTTGACCCCAAATCGGATGAGTCTGTGTGACTCCGGATCGAGAAGTAGTAGCTGGGTGTGTCTGTTTGACTCCAGGAAATAGAAGTCGGGTGAGTCTGTGTGACTCCGGATCGAGAAGTAGTAGCTGGGTGTGTCTGTTTGACCCCAGGAAATAGAAGTCGGGTGAGTCTGTGACTCCGAATCGAGAAGTAGTAGCTGGGTGTGTCTGTTTGACCCCAGGAAATAGAAGTCGGGTGAGTCTTTGTGACTACGGATCGAGAAGTAGTAGCTGGGTGTGTCTGTTTGACCCCAGGAAATAGAAGTCGGGTGAGTCTTTGTGACTCCGGATCGAGAAGTAGTAGCTGGGTGTGTCTGTTTGACCCCAGGAAATAGAAGTCGGGTGAGTCTGTGAGACTCCGGATCGAGAAGTAGTAGCTGGGTGTGTCTGTTTGACCCCAAATCGGATGAGTCTGTGTGACTCCGGATCGAGAAGTAGTAGCTGGGTGTGTCTGTTTGACTCCAGGAAATAGAAGTCGGGTGAGTCTGTGTGACTCTGGATCGAGAAGTAGTAGCTGGGTGTGTCTGTTTGACCCCAGGAAATAGAAGTCGGGTGAGTCTGTGACTCCGGATCGAGAAGTAGTAGCTGGGTGTGTCGGTTTGAACCCAGGAAATAGAAGTCGGGTGAGTCTGTGTGACTCCGGATCGAGAAGTAGTATAGCTGTGCGTGTCTGTTTGACACCAGGGAATAGAAGTCGGGTGAGCCTTGATGACCCTGGATCGAGCATTTGTAGGTGGGCTTGTTTGCGTGACACCAGATATTACAAACGGGGTGAGTCTCTGTGACCCCATATCGAGAATGAATAGATGGGTCTAGGTGACTTCAGAAATTAAAACACATGTTGGGTACGTGTGCATATGACCCCAGAGAATTTCATGTAGTTGGGTGCGTCCGCATGACCTAGGAGAATTGTAGGTGGGTGCGTCTATATTACCCCGGAAAATTGTAGTTGGGTGCGTCGGTATGACCTGGAGAATTGCAGCTGGGGGACCCTGGGAACGGTAGAACTTTAGTAGTCTTTGGTGACCTGGAGAAAGATCTGTTTGGTTTAATATTGGAGAATGTATGCGTTAGTTCCTATTCACTCACGTCTGATCTGTGGGTGTTTTATTGCTGGCATTTGTAGTTTTAGGCTTGTTATATAGCGTAATTTTGTGCGTAAGTATACGGACTATACGGGCTGAGTATTACGCTATACGTTTTATGTATTATTCTCCAATTGTGAGGCGTGGGAAGGAGCTAAAGGAGCCTAAAGGCTCTACAAGTACCTCAACAGCTATATGGGAGGTTTTGAAGCATGTATAGATTTTTCCAAGCTAAAGGAGCAAAATGATAGCCGCGCCACGGTGGGGTAAGATTGAAGTTGTCCTCCATCAATGTCGTTCCATGGTCGACAGCCCTGGCGTTGCCATCAAGGTCAAGGGTGGCCTTCGGAAGAGGGGCAGAAGTCGCAAAGTGGTGGAGGAAAGTGTTAACGTTAAAGAACCAGCTCCCAAGAACTAGATATAGTCCGTCGGGAAATGTATGATCAGTTAAAGTATCGTTTGGACGACGTCGAAGCCTGAGAGCCAGTGCTCGTAGTAATGTCAAGTGTGTTTCCTTATGGCTAGTATCAGGTCACATTACTCGCTCATGTAATAATAATAATAAACTTTATTAATGTGTCTTAATTTGTTAGCTTACATTTAAAAGTATGCTAATTGGGGACACCTATCTAGAAAAATTGAACTAAAAATAATAATTAAAAATATTAAAAATACGAAAAAGGCTTAATGACTGGAGGCAATAAATGCATTATTGGCGTGTACATTTTATGGATACTAGAGTGTAGTATTTATTTTATTCCCATGCATCCTATTGGGGGGAAGGGAAGTTCCATTTTGTTTCTTTTAAGAGTTGACTCCGCAGGCGTTTGTCTATAAAGGCTGCCCTTGTGTCTCGATTCGTCAGGCAATTGGTAGTCATCTTCTCTAAGTCTGGGTGGGGGTTTTTCCTGTTGGGTTTTGATTATGCTTATTATGATTAAATTCTTACTTGTTGGGTTGTATATTCCCTTATTTTACATTTATGTGATTTCAAGTAGATGGATGTAGTGATTGCTGGTAAGGGAAACGTTTTTTGCCCTTATCATTCGGTGCAACGAGCCGTGAAATTAAGTAGAGTTTATGGGTTATGTCATGCAGATGAAACCCCTGCCCAGGCTTAGGGAAGATGGGCTTATGTATAAGAGTAGCAGGTGGTAAGCGTACGTCTCTATACGTACAGTATATTTTATTACGATCGAGACTCCAATGTATATAGGGCGGGAGAACTTCACAGTCATAGAGCAGAATGTAAAGTCGTATTGACGGATTACAGAGACCATGACAGTTCAAGGTTATATATACAAGGGAGTAAACTTTTATGACTTTTTCGCCTTTTTTAAAGGGACTAGTTTCAAGGGTGTTTATGATGACAGTTATTTGCCACCGAGAGAAACTTTTCCGGAACCATGTACATCTCTTGTAACAGTTGTTTGGTGACTGGGTCTACCGTGTATATCAAGTAGCTTGAACATAACTGGCGCTCATGCAAGTGTTAGGGTCAAAGTATAGAACCCCTTTGGCTGGTCTTACCCCGCACAGCTGAACCATCCAAGCTGCGTGTTTGTTTTGATGCTAGGGTTTTAATTTGTGGATGAATGATACATGCACGATTTTATTTGGATAAGTTGGTCCAAGTCCCCACGCATGTATATCTAACCGAGGTCCTGTTATGGTAAACCTAGATGACAATTGAAGTCTGGTTGCGACTATATACTGTTGATGAAAGACGGTTTTGAGTGAGAAATGTGAACATCACCTGGCCATTGGGTTGTAGAAACTTCGTTTTGGGGATTTATAATCAGTCAGTGGGAATGGCGGCCATGAGACCTCCGAAGTTTAGGGTGGTTTGCTCATTATACAATAATGACAGATTGGGAAACTCGACGAGGGGACATACGGTTTCGTCCGATTGTCGATTGCCCTTCCGGACAGTTAGTTCAGTGAAAGTGCAGCCAAGTTCGCTCTCTGTATTACTTGCCATGTTGGGTTTCACCCTTGATTTGAAAAAGTGTCTTGATTATGTGATTATATTAAGGCAAATTCTCTGGGGATGGAGGTTGACTCTAACCTTCAAGTGTGTTTGATTCAGTTACAAGACAAAAAATTACATTTTATAGAACTACATAAGAACGTTTACCGGTTTTTTTGTTTTTCAAGTCGACAATATATTTAGTCCCTTGAGGTTCTCGGTGCAGATTCTTGGGTAAATGTATTTCGTTCTTGTTGGCCTTCTCGGAAGCGAAATGGTATATTAGATTATTAATATTCGGGATATGGCTTCGGCGATAGGGGTTGCGTGCAGGAAGCGAGATCTGGTATTATATACCCAGCGTTAAGAGTTTTTAGACTCTTGAGATGACTGCATTAATTCCGTGGAGGAGTGAAAAGCATGGGGCGCTTGGGCATGACCTCCATCGACGCGTCTCCGTCAGTTTTCGCTGAGACGTTTCTCCAAAATCATTCACCTTGCCGTGACTTGGTTCTCGGTGACTCCTACGTCATCCGTGTCTAATTTCGGAGGACATTGCGTGTAAAAAGGGCATTGTTCGACATGTAGGGGTTTTTGAAGTGAGGGTAACTTCAGTGGTAAATGTCCAACCCGACTATCCTTTGTTTTCGGATCAGTGGACCCTATAATAGGCAAGTGCGAGCGATTTTTTCCGCTCTAGGATAGGGAGGGGCTCGGACTTCTCAGGCCTTCTGGAATATGGGGATCTAGCAGCATCGAGGAAAGTGAAAGAATATCTGTCTGCCGTGAAGGTGGAACAATGGGAGGCACGTTTTGTCCTCGCAGGTTGAATCTGTTTGTTTCAGTACGGATTTGTCGGCTATATTATAGCTATTGGTTGATTGGGTGGCCATGAACTTATCATTTATTGGAGCCTGGTCTTTATACACATACATAAACTTTATTGACGTGTCAAGCTTCTAGCGTATCACAAGCGATACACTAATCAGGGACACTTTATCCCAAACAGGATCCTTGAAAGCCGATTATTTGCAGGCGATAAGGCAGGCGATTTAGGCCGCGTTAACGAGGAATTCTTTATTTTCAGAGAAGGAAAAAGGTACTCCTATGTACAACATGTTTAAATCTGCACTGTTACGGTGTGTGGAGTATACATCGGTGTGTGTGATTTATTGAAGGTACCTGTTCTACAAGATTATCTTTGTCAGACCGCTTAACCCCACAGGCGAGGTAATTAATGCCCCTTTTCAGCTCTTCAGCGGTCTAGACTCGATCGTCCTTTCACGTCGGTCGTTTACCAGGTCGGAACGTTATGGATTGCGAAGTTTAGTGGTTTCGCTATATATTTGGTTAGCTGGCAGCGATTCAGGTGTCTGATTTATAGCAAGGATGGCGAACCATTCTCTTAATTAAAATCAAGTGGTGTTACCCGGGAGAGCTAGTGATCCGGTGGCAAATAGGTTTTAATGAGTGACGTGTCAGAACTTAATTATCAAAGACATAAGTAACTTGACTGGCTTCACAATTTTGTCTGTCAAATGTATATATGATGAGTATTGGGGATGTATTTTATAGACGTGTACCCAACCATAAGGTGAGGAATGGGGATTTATTATAAGGATTGGGGAGAGTTATTAAAGAGGGAAGTACTGGTCGTATGGACACACTGTGCCTGAGTCAGCGGGAGGGATAATGTACTATGCTCTTTTTGGCAAGTTTTAGTTATATTAGTCACTAAACATAAACCAAAACATCTACAATGTACTATATTTGCTTTCTCTTTTGATTTTTATCAAGTATTTGTTTTGTGTTTTTATTTTAATCAATTAAAATGCTTCAAAATTGAGGCATTGTGTTTTTTTAATGCTGAATAGTCTAAATATTTAGTACTACACAAGACATTTTTGCTATTCAAACTCCATTGAATATTCATGATACTTTATGATGACGTCATTAGCATTATTTAAGACCAACTTAATTATGCAAAGGCGTCTGTTCGCAACGCTCGTCAGAAGAACTAGTCGTGATGTCTTCAGCGCGTCCGGCAACGGATCCAGAAGCAATTACTGAGATTAGACGGACTGTAAGAGTCTTGAATCAGCAAAACACAGCTTCGTTGGTCGAGTCCTGCGAATACAAATGCTTCTTCGGTTAAGTTCCGCCGGTGGTGAGTGGCATGGAACCACTAGCGTCAACCACGTGGCCGACGCCAGCTACGAATTCGGTTTCTGAGGCGGCTAAGCCTTGAATCCTTGAGGTAATGGTTTCAGATTCTGTTGTCGTAACGTTGCCAACCAAAATTATGTGTTTTATTGGTGAGAGTTAGGAATATAAGATTGTGATATTTTGTCCGTTAGTTTCTGTTGGATCGAGTTTCGGAATTTCTTACCCGAGGGATTTGCTTCATTGCCCTAATCAGTGCAATTGTCCCTTTCCCGCCGCTTTACATTCCGATGGGTTTAAACCGGTATTTGTTCTTTTAGTAGTTTCAAATGGTATCTTATTTTAAAGCTCCTAGCTTAATGGGATTTTAAAGGGGAAAGACATAGCCAACCGTCGATTGATAGGTGGTTTATCTACCGAGTACCGAGTGAGACTCCCTATCACAATTTGAATTGGTTACGTTAACAGTTATAAGGGGACCCACCCGTTTAATCAAGTGTAAGTCTAAATATGTTTAATCTAGACATGTAGGGAAATGGGTCAGTTCTTGTTATTGAGTGGAAATTTGAACAGCGTTGTGTTGTATGTAATTTAACACGCGGAAAATGTTTTTCTTTTCAGAAATCGGGATGCACTGTGTGAGCTCATGTAAGATTTACGGAGAAAATCGTGATGCACTGTGTGGGCTCATCACGTAGAATATACGGAAAAAAACCGTGATGCACTGTGTGAGCTCACGTAAGATTTACGGGAAAAATCGTGATGCACTGTGTGGGCTCATCACGTAGAATATACGGAAAAAAAACCGTGATGCACTGTGTGAGCTCACGTAAGATTTACGGGAAAAATCGTGATGCACTGTGTGGGCTCATGTAAGGATTACGGAGAAAATCGTGATGAAATGCGGGCTTACGTAATATTTACGGAGAAAATCGTGATGCACTGTGGGGGCTTACGTAAGATTTACGGAGAAAATCGAGATGAACTGGGTGGGCTCAGCACGTAAAATTTACGGAGAAAATCGTAATGCGCTGTGGGGGCTCACGTAGAATTTACGGAGAAAATCGTGATGCACTGTGTGGACTCACGTAAAATTGGAAATAAAAAATAAAAAAAAATCGTGATGCACTGTGGGGGCTCACGTACGTAGGATTTGTGGAGAAAATCGTGTACGCCGTGTGTGAGCTCACGTAGTAATAAGAGAGAATCGTGATGCGCTATATGCAGTCGATATCATTGAAGCTGGTGGCGGCAAAGGAGGAGGCTGCAGTGGCAAAAGTCATCGAGTAGGCCATTCGTAGACAGTCAACGGCTGGGAGCTCGCGACAGAGGAGATCATTTGGCCGGACGTGCTGGTATCCATGTACTATATGGGGGTAGAGGGGCTCCCTAAATAGAGGGGCGGCAACCCCAGCAATGTTTACTCGTGCGGACAACCAGGCCATTTTGGCCGCGACTGCGTCAAGAGGGCCGATACCATCTTGATTGGTTGTAATCTCCTCATCGACGATGATAACGCTTAGTTTGTTATGATAGGGCAGTGATTAATTGATGATTTGTAGTGGATTAAAAATGGGTTCTGTTGATTTGATAACTGGTAGTCCTTTACTCTGTGGGGTATCAAAGGTTTGTTTTGTTTACGTTAACCAGGCCAGGAGGGATGACACCGCAAGCGTTTTGTCCTCTAGGGCATTCCCTTGTTGCTACGATTCGTCGGGCAGTGGTTGTCATCTCCTCTGAACTTGGGTTCCCATCCATTTGTTTTCAGTAGTTCGATTAATACCTTGCATTTGTCTCATGTTTTAGCCTAGAACAAAAACCCACGTTGATGGAATTGAAACAATCTCAAGTGGGAGGGAATTATCCTTCTGGAAAAGTGAAATGGATATTATCGGATGGGAGTCCGAGTTCGGAGGGGATGACAGGAATAAGGGAACTGTTTGTGAATATGGAAAGTGTGTTAGCAGGAGATGTTAAGTCAATCGCGAGTGTCCCTTCTCGGGACCCAGAATCGAGTGCATGGGCCGAAGTCCACGCGCACCTGTGTAAAATCATCTTAGTAGGTTATAAAAACGAAGTGGAAGTTGGCGAATGGGTTTCTAGAGGGGTGGATATTCGATCCTTTATTCATCCATTTGGAGGTGATCTCAAAGGTGTATAAGAATCGTCTGTCTTGTAAGAGGTTTACTGAGTTAATCAGTGAAACGATTATGAACGGGGGCCGTAACAGTCTTGGGGAAGTAGAGCCTCCATACATAATACTCCCTATTACTGTCGAGCCATCTAAGCCGAGATTGTGCATTGCTGCGCGATTGTCAATATCTGGGCCGGACAAGCATTCCGTGGAGGACCGAGAAACGCTGGGCACTGTCAGTATCTACAGGTGCCTCTTCGTCTCGCTGGACCGGTGTTATCCATTACCAACCGGGTGATTTGATGCTCGGGGTCTTTTGGGAACCGAGTTTGGCGAAGGCGAAAAAATTAAATACAAAGACGTGGGCTGTAGCGAAGGTTTTGGAGTGACTACCTATGGGGATATGGGACTGCCGGTTGGATGTACAGGTCGATAACCAAACCGTAATTCACACTTGGGGCGTGTTCATATTCCGGTTGGTGACGCAAAGAAACCTCCTGTTGGAACTATTGTACGTTCTCTCAAGCAGTAACCCAGCAGATTGGTTCTCAGGTGTATTGTCTAAAGCGGACTCAATATTGTCTGGAACTAAAATGCTGCACTGGGAGGCGATCAAAAGGGGGTTTGGTGGCTCGTTCGTCCATATCCTAGACATTGTTCTTGGATTCCAATGTCCAGCGGGACCACCAGGGTGATAATGACACGATATAACAGATATATCTAAATTTAATCGATATATTTATTACATGTAACTGGAAAGTGTAAACATAAATTCAATACATAGGCGATTGATTTGAGTTTTGATTTGATTTGTCTCAACCCAGTTAACGGTTATTGAGTAGTTGCGACGATGGGACGACGACTATAAACGGTGAGTTCGCTCTGGTAGCTCTGCTCTGGTAGATAAGTGAGCGATATCGTCTCTGTATCTGGCCGGGATGGTTTGTCTATCAAAGAACAGTCCAATACATGATGTCTCCTTGTGTCAGTATCTGATCGACTGTACACGTATTCCATCGTCAAACTGGACACGACTGAGCACATCAGCAGGGCTAAAAATCACTCTAATTCGTTCGTGACCTTGATGAATGCTTCCAGCAACGAATAAAGTTGTGTTTGGTAAAAAATAAAAATAAAACACATTTATACATTTACCTGGTTATTTCGCTTGAATAAACATCGATCAAAAGTAGACAACGAGCGCGACTTGCTGCTGGCAGGGACAACCGTATATAGTACACAGGGATCCCGTCAAGATTAGTGTCGCTACGCGCGCAACAATTACGATTATGGTGCCTTGCTATCTCCCTTACTATTCTCAGTACCGGAAATAAAGCATGGAAATTAGCATAACAATAGATATCCCACAATGCATTGCTTGCATATATTAAAGCCACTCCTTCCATTGTGCTCACTTGTTCCAACGACTTCAAGAGTGTTGGTCGGCTACCCACCCTCCCACCCCCTGCATGACGTGGTGCGTTACCTCATACGCATGAATATACCGCTGTCCACTCTCGTGGACAGCAGACATTTTTCGCCCTTCCATATCTCATTATATATTCATGTGTATTGTAGGTACTGGTAATATGTCACTATCCTTTCTGCTGCCTTATTAGCATTAAGGTATGGGCACGCCCTCCCTGTCTCATCTCTTAGTACTGAGTAGCCCTAGGCCTCACACTATACGCTTCGGATGCTTCACATTCTGGTTTTGTCTGACATACTCTGGTTGGTCTTCCCAATCCTTAATAAATCCCCTCCCCCATATAAAGTTCAACAAGCTTTCCCGCTGAATACCTTCTTTCTGTACGACGTCTAAAGCAATAGCGAGGCAGCTGAATATTATGCAGTCATTATCTCCCCTGAACCGAATGTGCGCGTACTTTAGCCTGTCAAGTTCCATCTAGAACAATAGACATCAATTTGACTAGGAAAGGCTGACGCATCACATGTCTCGTGCAGCTCACGGCTGTAGCGCGCGCATACTTGTGACATTGGTCTATAAAACCGGAGAACTACCTCTACCATATACTGCTGTATATAATAAGAATATATTAAATGTTGCCTAGAGTTTGTTTGGGTCTCCCTCAGTCATTGCAAAGGCTCGTGTGAAGCCCATAAATTCGTTCTGTCCCTGGTATGATTCATCTAGGTCCAATGGCCGCTCTGCTAATGAATCCCCAGACCTCCAGACCTTAACACCTGCTCCATATTGATGTAATGACGTGCTGTACCTGCAGTCCTCCAGCCAACGTGGTTCGTCACTGTTTCCAATTCCGCTCCACACGTTGCTAGAGAAATTGCACAACCACTTCTCAATCCATGCATGCAGCGTAATTTTGCGACTTCCATATACTGATGTACGAACGTGATTTTACAGTGCCATGGGGCGAAAAATACGTATTTTTTGTTTTAATAAATTTGAACATACCTTGGTCCTGTGTTGTTGTTAATGCTATTTAACGTCATTCTGGCTGGTTTTTAGCCGTTTTAGAGCGGTTTTTGAAAAATTAGCCCACCAGTCAATAAATATTAGAAGGCTGGTGACTCCAGCTCGACATTATTTGTGTTCGATGGCCAAGAAAATCATGTTTAATCCATCCTTTGCCTCCAAAATCCCCTCAGCACCACAGTTCGATGATCCTTCTCTCCAGAAACCCGCATTATTTCCACAGATCCCGAGTTAAACCTCATGAAATCCTCAATAATGAGCGATTATCTGCTACACTTTTTGCTTCAGATTATGCGTTAGCCGTCGAATATGGACACCGATTTGACCGTTGACTTTAACTCGATCTGATTGGACGATAGTTACCATGGAGTAGGTTCGCGTCCTCCCGTCTCCCACAGGGACTGGAGGAAATTGACAGTCCACTGGAGACGGCCTGGCGTTGGGCCGCATCGATGTGTCTATACTTATTTATCGGACAAAATGTATTTATTTCGAATGATTGTAAAACCATGAACATTATTACATAGCTTGCTTTAGCTTTAGCGGTCTTTTTAAAAGCACAATTTAACTAGTAAGCTTATATGTGTCTACATTCATACAACGAGCAAAATGTAAGCTCAAGTAATATTTGAGGAATGATTGCAAATCCATGTCCATGATCGTTTAATTATATTCATAGCCGGTCGACTTCAGATAAAAATTGCATGATAGGTCGCCGGTAAAGGACACAACGTTCTGATTAATACCGGACAGGCTGGTACTGGGAAGTCATTTCTTGTAAATCCATGGCCATACAGTACTTGAAAAGGTTCGTGGAGCAAATGCATGTCGCTGTCATATGTTCCAGTGGACTGTCAAATTACGAATATTTTTGCCATAATTAGGGGCTACGGAGCGTAACGAATTTGTGGTAGAATTTCCTCCAACTCCATGGCCCTATCGTCCAATCAGATCGAGTTAAAGTCAACGGTCAAATCGGTGTCCATATTCGACGGCTAACGCATAATCTGAAGCAAAAAGTGTAGCAGATAATCGCTCATTATTGGTGATTTCATGAGGTTTAACTCGGGATCTGTGGAAATAATGCGGGTTTCTGGAGAGAAGGATCATCGAACTGTGGTGCTGAGGGGATTTTGGAGGCAAAGGATGGATTAAACTGCCTCGCTTTTCTTGGCCATCGATAGCCTGCGTAGTTGGCTCGAGGGGGAGGAGAGAGGCTTGTTTGGGGAGGGGGATGGGGGAAAAGAAAGGGGATTATTAAGGATTGGGACGTTACATCCTCCCAAATTTACACTCACCCCCAGTCCCCATATCCCAATACCACCCTCCACCAAACCCCCCCAGAATCCCTGAAAGCACCCCTAAGCCTTAACCTCAAACCCCCCCCCCCCCCCTAGGGGCTACTCCCCTTACTAACCCTCACACACCTTGACTAGACCACCAGGGCTGGTCCGAATACCTTGCAAAACCTATCGATTTGGCTTAATCAGATAATCAAAAGGATCACTACAAGGGAAAGGATGTATATGATGCGGCCTTTCCCGTCATAGTGATCACATATCGACTGATTAAGCCAAATCGATAGGTTTTGCAAGGTATTTTGAAAAAAAATTAGCCCACCAGGGGAGTAGGGGGGGGGGGGTATGAGTTAAGGCTGATAGTGGTGATGTTTCCAGGGAGGGGGGGGGGTTTGGACATTATTTGTATTTCGATATGGGGACTGGGGAAGTGTAAAATCATGTTAACGTAGAAGGGCAGGCTCTCCCATCCTTTTCCTTTCCCTTTCCCTCAGCACCCCAATCCCGATCCCCTCCTTCTCCTCCAGCCAAACGCAGGCTATCCGCCAAGAAAATCATGTTTTATCCTTCCACAGATCCGATGTTAAACCTATTTCCACAGATGAAATCCTCAATAATGAGCGATTATCTGCTACACTTTTTGCTTCAGATTATGCGTTAGCCGTCGAATATGGACACCGATTTGACCGTTGACTTTAACTCGATCTGATTGGACGATAGTTACCATGGAGTAGGTTCGCGTCCTCCCGTCTCCCACAGGGACTGGAGGAAATTGACAGTCCACTGGAGACGGCCTGGCGTTGGGCCGCATCGATGTGTCTATACTTATTTATCGGACAAAATGTATTTATTTTCGAATGATTGTAAAACCATGAACATTATTACATAGCTTGCTTTAGCTTTAGCGGTCTTTTTAAAAGCACAATTTAACTAGTAAGCTTATATGTGTCTACATTCATACAACGAGCAAAATGTAAGCTCAAGTAATATTTGAGGAATGATTGCAAATCCATGTCCATGATCGTTTAATTATATTCATAGCCGGTCGACTTCAGATAAAAATTGCATGATAGGTCGCCGGTAAAGGACACAACGTTCTGATTAATACCGGACAGGCTGGTACTGGGAAGTCATTTCTTGTAAAATCCATGGCCATACAGTACTTGAAAAGGTTCGTGGAGCAAATGCATGTCGCTGTCATATGTTCCAGTGGACTGTCAAATTACGAATATTTTTGCCATAATTAGGGGCTACGGAGCGTAACGAATTTGTGGTAGAATTTCCTCCAACTCCATGGCCCTATCGTCCAATCAGATCGAGTTAAAGTCAACGGTCAAATCGGTGTCCATATTCGACGGCTAACGCATAATCTGAAGCAAAAAGTGTAGCAGATAATCGCTCATTATTGGTGATTTCATGAGGTTTAACTCGGGATCTGTGGAAATAATGCGGGTTTCTGGAGAGAAGGATCATCGAACTGTGGTGCTGAGGGGATTTTGGAGGCAAAGGATGGATTAAACATGATTTTCTTGGCCATCGATAGCCTGCGTAGTTGGCTCGAGGGGGAGGAGAGAGGAGGGGAGGGGGATTGGGGAAAGAAAGAAAGGGAAAAGAAAGGGGGGGAGGGAGAGCCTGCCCTTCTACGTTACATCCTCCCACAAATTTACACTCACCCCCAGTCCCCATATCCCAATACCACCCTCCACCAACCCCCCCCCCCCCCCCCTCCCTGGAAACATCACCCCTATCCTCTCCCTTAACCTCAAACCCCCCCCCCCCCTCCCCCCCTCCCCCCCCAAAAACACCCCCACAAAACACCCCCACACACCTTGACTACCCACCACCAACGCTGGTCCGAATACCTTGCAAAACCTATCGATCTGGCTTAATCAGTCGATAATCAAAAATGTGATCACTACAAGGGAAAGGCCGCATCATATTGATCCCAGCGTCCCCTATGCATACACCCCCCTCTCTCTTTCTCTCTCCCTATCAAACTTCCACCCCCACAAACAAACAAAACAAACCCCTCCCCCCCCCCATCATCCATTTCTCCACTTGTCACCCTACATAGCTACACACTTCCAGTTCTTCCCTCCTTTCTTTTCTTCCTTCTACGTTCCATCCTCCCACAAATTCACACTCACCCCCAGTCCCCATATCCCAATACCACCCTCCATGATCCCTCCCCTCAACTCCCCTACACCGCCAACCCACGCCCTCCAACACACACACCCTGCACACTCCCTTCCCTACCAGCACTACACCACCCATGCACCCAAACACCCCCACCCCACCCCTCCCTCCTACAAACCAAAGCACTACACACAACCCTCCACTGTATGTACACATATCCCTGGCCAAACATACAAAACATGCGCTTAAACCACACCAATCTCTTTACCACGACCCTGTGAAGCGTAGCTATCCCTACCACCCCACACTCCTACGAACCAAAGCACCACACACCCTTCCCCTGTATGCACACATATGCCTGGCCAAACTCACAAAACATGCGCTTAAACCACACCCTCCCCCTCCCCCCTCCAATCTCTTTACCACGACCCTGTGAAGCGCAGCTATCCCTACCACCACACCCTCCTACGAACCAAAGCACTACACACCCTTCCCCTGTATGCACACATCCTCCCCCTCCCCCCTCCATACGCCCATGATCCCTCCCCTCAACTCGCGTTCACCGCCAACCCACGCCCTCCTACACACACACCCTGCACACTCCCTTCCCTACCAGCACTACACCACCCATGCACTCAAACACCCCCCACCCCCCTACCCCATCTTGTCTCAATGCAATACAACACACACAGCCCTTCCTCTCTATGCACACATAAACATACACACTATCCTTCCATACAAAACGTACGCTTTGACAAAGCGTTTGTTTTGTCCATGCTCCTTTCTCTGTTTCATCAACTCGCGCTACATTACTGCACCAAATCAGGACTATCATTATCTCGATCCGATTTCACCCACTCCAGCCGTCTCTCAAGCCACCGTCCCAGCATCCATTCCTGCAATTCCTTGTACCCCTCCCATTGTATATCGCATTACATTTTAACTCCGACATGGATCGCCAGCTAAACAACCAAGTTGCCCACAAGTTATATGCCCTTTGCCCAAACCAAGTACCAAGTAAGTCCTACCACCCACTCATGAGACTGTTATACGCCGCCACTTTGTTATCACCTCTATTTGTCCACACGTACTAGTCCTCACGCCACGCTAGCGACAAACACGGCTCCCACCGGTACCTCGTGTGTATTGGGCTTGACATCATAGCTGGCTTAGATGTATGAAATACATTGATCTATATCTCCACCAAGATTTCAAGCTCCCGTTGATTAACTCTTGGTGGAACGTGGTACTACTGAGTCCCTTCTCCCTCCACGGTTTTATATTTTCTGCTACGATCTTCCCGTTCCTTCCCTCGGTAGCCGTTGTTTGTGCTTTCACGCGTGCTCGCAACGTTGCAAGCGTCATCAATTGCGTCCGGTTTTGTCTGTCATTTATTTTTTATTTGCTTGTTATCTATTCCCTCACTCTACACGTTCTATTCATTGTCCATGGTCATTCTGTATAGGATGTCCACCACCACCTCCCCACCCTCTCCTCCCCACTTCGCGACCGGGCCTCCCCTCCCCTCAACCTATTTGTATACCAAATATTTATTTTCACTGTATTTTCATATTTTTCATTCCCTTTCTTCATTCACCTTTTTGTTTTGTTTTGTTTTTCCCTTATCTCTGTCTTTTAATTGCTTTACCCTTTATTTATCTATTTATTTATTTATCTTTATTTTTATCTTTATTTATTATTATTATTATTATTTATTATTATTATTTTTTATATTCTTTAATTTTTAATTTTAATTTTTAATTTTATTTTTTTTTATGTTTACTTTCTTCTTCCCTCTTCTCCTTCTTTCAATATGCATGGATTGAATTGCATTTGCCACCCATAAAAACCGCCCATATAAACTGTCATCTTTTTTATCCTCACATACAACCACTACTCTCTCCATTTTTCCATATGTATGGGTTGAATTGCATTTGCCTTCTATGAAAACTGAATCGATTCACAGGGAAAGTTTTGTATCCATTTGGATCCTTACGCATCCTCTCTCCCTAACCAAAATACCCCCGCCCTGTCCCTGACCCACCATCCCATACCATTTACCACTCCTACTCCTTCCCCTCCACTTCAACTGCTCCTAAAACTCTCCCATCTTATCCATTGCTTAACCCTCCCTCCCCTTTCAGATGCGTAGGTACGACTACCTGCCAGGCTCTGCATATTTATATCCAACATATGTTACATCCACTTGTCATCATTCCATGCATCCATGCATCCGCTCTCCTCTCCTCGCCATCTTCACTTTCATTTCATATTAAGACATAAGCCTTCCCCTGTATGCATACATATCCCTGGTCTAACATTCAAAACATACACTTAAACCACACCCTCCCCCCTCCTATCTCTTCACCTCGACTCCATGAAGAGCTACTATTCCTACCACCCCACCCCACCCCACCCTCCTACGAACCAAAGCACTACACAGCCCTTTCAGGCTCTGCACATCTATATCCAACATATGTCACATCCACTTATCATCATTCCATGCATCCATGCATCCGTTCTCCTCTCCTCGTCATCTTCACTTTCATTTTGTCTCAAGACATAAGCCTTCCCCTGTATGCACATGATCCCTGGTCTAACATTCAAAACATGCGCCTAAATCACACCCTTCCCCCACATCCATACACCAACTTGTTCATATTTACTTTCTCTCTATTTATCTTTTATCTATCATCCATTACTCCACTTACACCTCAGCTTCTCCACATCCATACACTACACTTCTATCTTATCTCTCGTCCTTCTATATTTCTTCTTCTCTATCATCCATTTCTCCACTTGACACCCCAGCCTCTCCACATCCATACACCACACTATTTCCATATTTATTTTCTTTCTATTTTCCTTTTATTAACCATCCATTTCTCCACTTGTCACCTCAGCCCCTACACATTCATACACCACACTTCTACCTTGATATCATCCATAATTTAATATCTATATTTAACATTTATTTATTATTTGATTAAATTTTAGATTAAATTATTCATTTATATCACTTATTTTCTTTTCTTTCCTTTCTTTTTATTTCTTTTAATTTTCTAATTTTAATTTTTTAATTTTTTAATTTTTTTTAAAGCCAATTTATATTCATATAAATTAAAGTTAATAATACAACCATTAGCTTTAATTAAATGGACGCATATTAGATTCAATGGAATGTCAACTAATAATTGACCAGCAACACTAGCAGGCTTTGTTCAAAGTAAACACTGTAATGCAATATACTATTAGGACAATTACAAGGGTACAAGGGTCACTTATGGTATCACATGTCCTGGCATGGTTTAATTGCACCAGCCAATCATGTCACAGCATGCCAGGCTGTCAGTCCATGCTGTGGCATGTTTGCGTTGTCGATTGCAGTCGTTCATTCTGATCAAAACAGCTATCGATATACACGTAATTCCCTCCCACCCTCCCCTTTTGTTCTAGTAGCATATGGCACAATTAGTAATAAGGCACAAGATAGTTACAGTTATAAGCAGCCAATAGCGGTTGCATATATGGACATCATGAACTCTGACAATCTCAGCAATGGTAGGAGATGGACAATGTCAACTATATTTTTAACTTCATGCTCAATGATGTAGCAGAGCTTTATCTTAGTATGTTTTAATAAAATCACGGGTTGGGGATTAGTGCTCCCATACTGGTCACTTTTGCCCCATAGACTTATGGTTTATTATCAATGAAGGGGTTGTATGTGAGTTACACCCTTATCACCCTCAGTAGGGGTTGTATGTGAGTTACACCCCTCAGCGACCCAGGGGATTATCATCGGTAGGGGTAGTATGTGAGTTACACCCCGGCGACCCGAGGGATATCACTGGAGAGAGGATTATCACCTCTCTTTGTCATGCACTGACCAGTATGCCAATTATGCGTGAGCATGGATCTGCTGCAGCAGATGGAGACCTAATTCCCATTCCCCATTACTCCACAAAACTGTGTTGTTATGTCTAATGGGTTGGAAGTATTAATATCTTTTTTATTTTATAATAATATTTTTTTATTTTTTATTAATTTTTTATTTTTATACAAATTAATTAATATTTTTATTTTTATTAATTCCATTATTTTTTTAACATTTATTGATTGATTTTTTTTTTTATTTTTTATTTTTTTATATTTTTTATTTTTATTTTTATTTTAATTAAATTAAATTAAATTGTTTTTATTTTATTTTTTCAATCTTTATTTTTAATTTATTTTCCCCTCCACTTGTCACTCTATTTATCCACCCACACTCCACTTCTTTCTCCTTTCGACATCAGCCTTCAGCTTTCCGTACCAACCACCTCCCCCATCCACGAATTAACCCTCATTCGTTTCCCACTTTCCCATATCCTATTCCTTGTGATGGTCCGAATACCTTGTTAGCTCTATCGTTCTGGAATAACCAGTCGATTACAAAAAAATGTCTGTTCTTCAAGGGAAAGGTCGTATCTTAAGTGATCCCATCGCACCCCACATGCGCATTCCTCCCCGCCTCTCCAGGCAACACCACCCACATCACCCCTCATCGCCCTTTACTTTCACACGATTCCTCCATATCACAACTCCCATTCCATCTTTCAATTTCATCATACAACCACATCTTTCTCTTAAGCTCCATTGCTCATTTCTCCACTTTTCACTGCCCACATTCCACCCCTTTCTCCTTCTAAATATCATCATCCACTTCTCCACATGCCATCAAGTATCTCTTTACCTCGACTCCATGAAGCGAAACATTCCTACCACCCCACCCCACCCTCCTACGAACCAAAGCACTACACAGTTACATCACTACAACCATCCCGCTGAAATCCACCTCTCTCTCCTCCCCTCCCAAATACACACCCCTTCTACCATGCCCACCCCTCTTCACTCCAGGACTACATTTCATACACCAACCGCCACCACAAAAACACCAACCGACCTCTGCCCCACAGACCACTGACCCCACAATCTCTTTACCACGACCCTGTGAAGCGCAGCTATCCCCCTACCACCACACCCTCCTACGAACCAAAGCACTACACACCCTTCCCCTGTGTGCACACATCCTCCCCCTCCCCCCTCCATACGCCCATGATCCCTCCCCTCAACTCGCGTTCACCGCCAACCCACGCCCTCCAACACACACACCCTGCACACTCCCTTCCCTACCAGCACTACACCACCCATGCACTCAAACACCCCCACCCCACCCCACCCCTCCCCATCATCCATTTCTCCACTTGTCACCCTACATAGCTACACACTTCCAGTTCTTCCCTCCTTTCTTTTCTTCCTTCTACGTTACATCCTCCCACAAATTTACACTCACCCCCAGTCCCCATATCCCAATACCACCCTCCACAAAAACCCCCCCCCCCCCCCCCTCCCTGGAAACATCACCCCTATCCTCTCCCTTAACCTCCCCCCCCCCCCCCCCCAACAAAACACCCTCACACACCTTGACTACCCACCACCAACGCTGGTCCGAATACCTTGCAAAACCTATCGATCTGGCTTAATCAGTCGATAATCAAAAACGCGAGATCGAATTTCACCAACCAATCAAATTGCGCCGGAAATGAGAGAGATTACAAGGTCAAGGGGCAATTCAAGCGCAGAACCCCACAAAAATAGTAAATACTGGAAAAAAATTCAAACTAAAACGCAACGAATTTTCTTTGGGGTCGGTTAAAGTCAAGAAGTAATAATTTACACTTTATTTGAGTTTAAATAAAGGTGTCTATCTATCTATCTATAAAGCCGTAACTCACGTTCAAGGACTAAACCACGATACACGCCAAACGGTTGTGAAGATATTCAGCTGAGCCGCAGCAACAACTTGAACTACTTGCACAATTTAATGTGTTCCGCCGAAGCCCGGTAAAAGCTTGAAAATTTCGAGTTTTTCCGAACGTACCCCGTGGGAGTACTCCAAGCACTTTTCCCGATAAAAGAACCCTTACGGCTTGATCTTGCTCTTGTTTTAATTGAACTTCTCTAATAAACTTACATCCACTATAAAATACTAAAGGATTGGCTTGGTCTGGGATGTGTTAGAATCTGTCTGTTAATCACATGTCACTTTGGTCAATTTAGACCAATAGAAATTCGCGGCCTCTGGCGGCCGCGGGTTATCAAAAAACCCAGGGCTAATTGCTTGCAGGCTCTCAATCCCTTCCCTTCTCCCCAATCCCCCTCTTCACTCCCCTCCTCGTCCCCAGACCCATGTCGTCCTCCCCCTCCCCCTTTCCCTGCCCCAGAGAGCCTGGCTACGCAGGCTAGGCCATCGAACACGAGTAATGTCGAGCTGGAGTCACCAGCCTTCTAATATTTATTGACTGGTGGGCTAATTTTTCAAAAACCGCTCTAAAACGGCTAAAAACCAGCCAGAATGACGTTAAATAGCATTAACAACAACACAGGACCAAGGTATCATCAAATTTATTAAAGCAAAAAATACGTATTTTTCGCCCCATACATTCACTGTAAATCACGTTCGTACACTATGGGCTGCCTGTGGATAAATCAAATGAAAGGCAAGCCCTTTATGTGCCTTATTATACATATCGTATTTCCTGGATGACGTTGTCGTGATTAACTTGTAATTATATTTTCTTCTTCTTGCAGTTTCAGTTTCTTACGTCAGTGCTAGTACCCTGCTAGCAGAGTTTCCTCTTTGGTCAATGGTTTTGTATTTATCTTTTGCTGTATAGGCTTTTGCTTCTGTTTCTTGATCGTCCGAGAGTAAACTCTGCCAGGATTCGCCACATTTCTCGTTGAGCATGCGCGACGGTTTCTTCCAAATTCTTGGATGATAGAAACTGGTTTAAACCGGTTTACAGGCGCACGCATAAAATAAACATGTTTCATCTGGCTATAAATGAGCCCACGGTATGCGTACGCAGAGTCTAATGAATTGCCGCTGGTTAGAATATTGAGCCTTCGTTACCAAACAAATATGGCGTACGTCCACTGATTCGAAATGTTATTTTCGATGGAGCTGTTGTTTCACGTAGATGAATATTAGAGAGGCTGTCAATACATCAAGAACTGGCAATCAAGGTGGGAATGTGTTTGGATGTTTACCAGTTTATACGGCGGTTCGAATAAAACATCGCAGTCAGTGGACAATCGTTTCCCAACTGGCAAATCCTCTAGCTATCGTTATAACTCCTCTGAACTTATTAATTGCTGACCAAATAGAAGAATGTACAAATCTAGGAATAAAGTATTGTAAAAAAAGACTTTATTGATTACCGTTAGTCAATTAAACTATGCATTGTCGTCGCTACGCAACCCATGACGTAACCGTCGCGCATGCTCAACGAGAAATGTGGCGAATCCTGGCAGAGTTTACTATCGGACGATCAAGAAACAGAAGCAAAAGCCTATACAGCAAAAGATAAATACAAAACCATTGACCAAAGAGGAAACTCTGCTAGCAGGGTACAGTGCTAGATGCAGAGATGAAATATGTTCACCGTCTTGGAATTACCAACCAAAAAGAGGAGAAATAGACTGCTACAAGTTTTATTTTGTACTTGTCTCTGACTTAATGACCCAAGGGGGGTACTCAGGGGTATCAGTGACGGGGAGGTGCGAAGGCTTTTTTGGGGTTTGAAATTCGCGGCTTGGGACTTTTTTTGGGTTTTCATTTTTCTGGTGGACTTTTTTTGATATAAAGATTCTGTCAAGGACTTTTTTTGGGGTTGATAAAAATGATATCCTATCGTTCTCGATTTTATGCGGAGAAAAATTGGACTTTTTGGGGGTTACGATTTTGGGACTTTTTTGGGGGTCTTGTTTTTGCGTAATGGACTTTTTTTGGGTTAAAATGTTTGGCCTCATTCGCACCTCCCCGTCACTGATACCCCTGAGTACCCCCCCTGGGCTTAATGACATGCTGGAAATTATATTTTCTTCCACAGGTAAGTGATTAATTGATCACTCACGTTCTGTTGCTGCAGATAATAAATCTGAAATATTTGACTAGAACTACCCAATATTAAATAGAGTGATTGCAATAGAGTGATTGCAATAGAGTGATTGCAATAAACCCGTCAAACAAAATTTAGATGTCGGTGTAATAGTCAAATAGTCACAAAAGAAAACAATGGAAATCAAGTCTACTAGCCGAGTGTCTATTAGAGTGCAATTTAGAAAAGCGTGAAATAGTACTAACTTTAAATAGTACTAAATAGTGCTATTTCTATTGTTTTCTATTGTTTCATTAGTGCTATTTAGTACTAATTAGTTATTTAGTTTTCAAGCTTTTCTAAATTGCATTCTAGTCTACTAACTATTTCACAGGTTTATTGGAATCACTCTACAGTAAAGATTACCCTGTGAAATAGTTCAGTAGTAGACTAATAGACACTAGTAGACTTTATATTTCCATTGTTTTCTTTTGTGACCATTTGAGTATCTATTACACACTAACATCTAATAATTTTTATTTCACGGGTTTATTGCAATTACTATTACAAAATCCTTTGTTTAATATTGTTTTTATATAAGTGCTATTTAGCACTATTTAGCTACTACTTTTTCACGGTTAGAGTCGGCACACAATATATCTGTGAAATAGTACTATCACAAAATAGTACTAAATAGTGTTATCTCTATTGTTTTCTATTGTAATGGTAAGGGAAATATTATTCATCTTATGTCAGTGGAAGAGGTATAACAATGCTAGTCCTAGATCTCGTGTGCTGTACGTAGGTTGTTACATGTGAAATCAATGTTTTGTATCTCAGAATTAGTAAGTATATGATTTGTATCCGTAATATAGTTTTTTAGCCATGCAGCTTAACTTTAGGCCATGGGCGTCAGTATACCAACTGGCCCAATCCAAGGAAATGAAGGACAATATGAAGGTGTCTTGATATGGGTGTCTTGATTGTAAAATAAGAGAGTATGCATGTAATGGATGTAATGTGCATGCATGTAAACAATTGAACTGTAAAGAATGATGAATGTACATGTACCTCAGTTGGATAAATTATAAGTTTAATTGAAAATATATAAACAAAACTCCAATGCATGTAATAATTTAATTATATATTTTCAAAGATCATACAAGTTTGTACACTCAAGTTCTTGACGTCGAAGTTCTACAGTACCTAAAAGAAAATATATATAACATTGTAAAAACCACTCATATCACTCAATGCCTAATTGATTGATTTAATTGATTAATTTTATTTAGACAGGGCTGACCTGCCGCCAGCACCCATGTCCTGGCCTCGAGCTCCTCACTCTGAAGCCAGTGATCCGAGGTTATCAATTTCAAGAGCCAATTTGTGGTTATTTATAAGAGTTTACCAGCTAATTCGGCTACCCCTCCCCCCTAAAACTCCTGTTTGTTTTTACTCAAAAGACCAATATCAAAGTTGTCAAACTAGTTTTATCATTCTCAGACACTTGTAATCTGAAAAACTTCGAAAATCATTTCGAAAGAATATATTTTTGTGCGATATTACATTTTTATGATGTGGGAACCCTGTGGTGTGGCATGAAAATATTTAATTCAAATTTGGGGATGTTTCTTCTATGGGATTTTGTGGGATTTTCAATATGTTACTTAGGTCACTCCTCTCTGTCATATGGAGGTAAAATTATTTCTGTTGCAATTTGTTTGACCTCAAACAACAGCTTGGCTGTTTTTTTTTCATGATGCGGGAACCCTGTGGTGAAACATCAATATCTTTAATTCCAATTTTCGGGATGTTCCACAGAAGGGATTTTTTGGGATTTTTAGTATGTTACTTAGGTCACCTCTCTTGATATCTTAACAGTGAAAAACATTATATTGCAATTAGTTTGATCTGGACCCCAAAAAATCCGTAGCTTTAATGGACTATAAGGGATATTAGTAATTAAATGAATTGAATCTATCCAATCCTCGAAAACATCGAGATCCTCCATTTCTACAGAGAAATTCTGATTTCACCACCTCGTTTTCTATATGTTTGTTTCTGATAGCGATGAAAATGACAGAAATGTGTTGTTTATGTATGACGTCACGTATTTCCACTTGGATGCGCGCGCGACGTCACGGCAGTGTCCTATCCAGTCTTTTTACGATCCATGGTTTATTTAATTTATCCGCTCGAACACTAAGGCCTTTGTGTTGCAGTTTGTTTGTTTGATTGCGTTGCGCGCGCTATCTTGTCTGTTCAGTTTGTTTTTATGGCGTGATTCTAAACCATTCAGACCCTCCCCCCAAGCCAACAACCATTATAGTCTAGCTCTCTTGAGATGATTCGTAGTAATCCGCTTGCGAAAGATTTCTTTCTTTTCCGACCTTAGCTAGTCGATGAATCCTTCTCAACTATGTCTAGTTCGCCGGTATCTGCATGTTTTGGACCTTTCAGCCACCTCTCATTTCAGCAAACTGGACAGTGTCTCCTCACAGAAGAAGGTTATCATATGTACGCTAACACGAGAGCCGTTTGCCTATATCTGGCTGTTTGAGATGACTTTGACAGAAACAACAATTTTCGGGACATATCGTTTGCAGTACATCTTACAAATATTAACATAACTCAAGAGAAAATGAGGATATATTTAGATTTCGAACATACCACCTCATTTGTATACCCACTCCAATGACGTCACCCAACTCGAAAGCTTTTGCTACTTTGGGTGACGTACACAATTATTGAATAATATTACTTATTACTACTATTTGTTTTTTTATAAACATTATATAGACTGTAGAGTGCAAACCATACGTCCGTGAAACAGTACTAACTAATTAGTACTAAATAGCATTGATGAAACAATAGAAAACAATGGAGATAACACTATTTAGTACTATTTAGTAACAGTACTATTTCACGGACATATGGTTTGCACTCTGATATATTTTCATATTTATAATTGCTAAAAATAGTATGAATAAAGTGAATTGAATTGCATTGAATTGCATGTCATCACTGTAACATCGTGCATACCAGACGAATAAATAAAGACAATGTTTCAAGCCATTGGTAAATTCCGCCGCCAAGCGAAGACCTGGTTTCCCCGAGTCAACCCTGCCCCGTGCAGGGTCTTATCTTGTTCGATTCTTGTCAGTATCTACCTGTATATGTGTCCACGTATGAGCACATAAACTTCCCTCCTGTTGTGATAGCTAAGGACGAGTGAAGATACATAAGGACAACTAACGATGGATACAAGGGTATAGTTGGTTGTCTTATTAACTGTCAAGGATTAATCGTGCGCCTACAATTTTTCTATTCTCTACTAAGGAAAATGCGCCACAAGATCTACCACTTATACTCCTTACAAGATATACAGCCCTAGATCCTGTTATGCATGCAAAAATATATAGGCGTGACCATTACCAACGATCTGCGATGGAATCGACACATTGCTGATATTACAGAAAGGCGAATAAATAAAAGTGGTTTGCCTGCTAACGCGTAATCTATCTTCCTGTGTTCCTGCAGCCAAGGAAGCAACATACATAGGCCTTGTTAGACCTCTTCTAGAATACACTTGTAGTGCATCGGACCCATCTCACGGAACAACTTGTCATTCAAATCGAAAATATTTTGTTCTATCTGACTATAATAACTACCATTCAGCTTGGTTCTATGTCGACGATGTTGGAAAAACTTGGATGGAAGCCCTTAAAATAGCGCATATCGCATATCTTTTCAACAAGGGTCCAAACAACCTGGCTGCCCTCCCTTTTATCGAAACACTCAATAAACCTACTCAAACCACAAGACATTTGCACTGTGAACACTTTATTTCCGTTTCAACTCGCACCAATGTATATAAGTACAGTTTTCTGCCACAAACAGTACATAACTGGAACAATCTGCCTAAATATGTAATTAGTTGATCTGCAAACCCAGGAGCATTTCAAAATTAAACTCCCTGGAATCTCCTGCTGTAAATAAACATTTAATTAACTATATTAAGGGTTTCCTTGTATGCAGGCATCAGATTAAATAAATATGAAGATGGCCGCAATGGCCGAAAGCTTGGTTCATTAAACAAATTTTAAATGCAGATGAAGCCACTACAATTTATTTAATTAATTAACTACTAGTGTATAACTATGACCTCTGTGCTTATATATCTATGAGGTTGCACAATAAATGTAAAGTGAAGTGAAGTGATTGTGTATATGATCCTATGAACTATGTTCACATATATCTATCTAGGATAGTAAAAACAACAAGACTGTGCAGAGAACAGAAGGTTCTCACTCCGCGGACCATGTGACCATTCCCTTGAATATAAATTATTTTCATTCTTGTTAATGTATCAATTACATTTACATGTACTAATGGCAATAATATGAAGACTGTCAATCCAACAGAGTTTGAAATGGCAGGACCGTACACAGCACAGGGGCAGGGGGTGGGCAGTTGCTCCCTAGCAATTAAAAGGCGAAAACGATACCAAAAAGTACTGATAACTGTACTATTTTTATGTATTTTTGCTGTTAAATACGTACTGCTACCCCTTGAATTTTGGGTTATGTACGGCCCTGAATGGGCACATTTGGACAAGCGGAAAGGTCCATTGAACGTGAACTCAGGCGATTCTGCGAGTAGCGAACCCAAGCCCTCTACCGCAGGAAACCAATCAAAAACGACGTGTGCATAATACTTTTTTCAGTTAGCCTCGTAAGAAATAGTTGGGCTGCCTGTGGTTTAATATGTGCAAAGTTCTTCCCTCTCAATTATCTTAAAAGGTGGTCACCATTGTCTGTGGGTTCACCACAATGTCTTTCTCGTTTCCATTGAGATCTTGTACATCTTTAGATTCAGGATCAGCGTATTTATTTTGCACGGTTGTGGCATCCTCAGCATTTTCTTCATCTTCCTCTTCATCTTGCCACTCCACGCTTGTCATCAAGCGTTCACCGACCTTTGTGATGACAAAGAACAAGACGAATCCCACGACAATGATGATAACAGAGATACCAATCAGCCATGGAGTCAATGGCACAAGAGAAAATGCGCTGACCAGTGCGACGGTGTCGATGATATAAATGAGAGCTGCCAGCACCAGACGATGGAAATGAGTGCCAATAACTGAACCAAAGGGAGCACCGAGTACCACAATAGGAACGCAAACACCTGCAAACTCCCAGGCCTCTGTGGATATGCCTGTCATCATTATCTGCCTCCAGTAGAAACCAACGAGCGTATTGCCAGCCATTAATATCACTGAGGTTGGCGTGGCGGTTTTCTCTGACACTCGAAACAGTAGCGTCAAGACGCTAAAACTGCAAATGTCCAAGCCACTTCCGGCGAAAGATGTAAAAATTCCGCCAACGAAACCAGTGACAAACAGGACAATTCCTTTCCACAGTTTAAAATCAGGGATGCGTTTGTACGTCGTTCGCTTTCTGTATCGATTAAGGAGAAAGAGGGCGAAGGCAAACGTGAACCATATGCAAACAAAGCCCATTTTCTTGTATGGTGGGGTGAGGGTTGGGTCTACCACGTGGAAGCCAAATATTATGCCAGCAATACCACCAAGGGAACAGAAAATGAGAGAAAACCACTCAATTTTTACTCCCTATCAACAAATGATGAAAAGAGTTTTGTACTTCGTACTTCATATAATAATACTGTGAGAACTCTATTATGCCGCCACCATCGGGTAATGGCTTTGTGGCTGTTTAATAGAGGGTTGTCTCTTCATTATTAAAGGATGAGTTTACAGTATGCTTAATGGAGGTTGGACTCTTTTCACATATATACACTTACCATGAAAAAGATGGTAAAGGCTGCAGCTGACATACCACATGACTGGATAAGAAGCGAGAAATCCCTAGCAATACTTGGTTTGATATTAAAGGCCAAAGTCATCACTGGGTATGCAACGGCACCTCCGCCTTCACTTGTCATTCCTGTAAATACAAAATATATTAGTGCATCATATTTACAACTGAACTTGAGAAAAGAACAACTAGATAAATATCACCGGCCAAAAGCAATATTAACTGTTTATTAACCGAGCCCGAAGTCTGTACAGATATATATCAGAAATATTCAGACGTCGAACTTTACATGTCCCGGAATAATTAAATAATCTGAAAGAGACTTCGGAATTAATTAGGTCGACGTCTGAATCGGCGATACTTGACACTATGCTCCCCACAAGCCCTAAGATTGCACTACGCCCACACCCCTGAGTAGCATACCTGCTATCATTGAACCAAATATCATGGTGATACTCATGAAGTATTTCTCGTTAAACAGATGCCAAAAGTCGTACTTAATGAACAGTCCCCACCACCAAAAGTTAAAGAACAAAGCTGGTAGAAGAAGACCAACCACACGACGGTATTTCACCATGATAAGCCTGTACCATGACGTGTTGCCTTCTATTCTTGTGTTGTCTTTGTTATGTTTGCTACTGAGTGACTGACCTTCAAAACAAATGTAACACTGACAGTACTGCATCGACGTTCTATGTGAAATCACTGTTACATACACACAAATGTTTTCTGGTGTATTCTGGACCGACTCAACAGACATATATTAGCCTAAGCCTAGCTCGTTGCCAGTCTCTTCCCTTTCCTTCCCAAAGAAGAGGGTGTTACGTGCCAGGTGTTGCCTATGTGTGATCATATAAGACTTACCTTCCCAGAAATACTTCTTTATCCATATTTTTAGCCTTGTTGACGGACGAACGTGACTGTTTTCTTGTGTTCTTTCCATTTCCTATCTCAAGACTATGACCTGTATTGCAAACAAAACATTAAAACTATGGACAAGAGTACGTTTTATGGGTCCTTGACGGGTCCTTGGCGTGACAGTGGTCCCTGGCGTGACATTGGTCCCTGGCGTGACATTGGTCCCTGGCGTGACATTGGTCCCTGACGTGAAATTTTACAAACACGCCGGTTACCAAGATGCGGCTTCCTGAGATTCAGAGAGAGACTCAACTACTGATGGTCCTGGGGACGCGGCATGCTCGAGGATCCAGCGGTTTTTGCCTCGGAGCGCCGGGCAAAAACCGCTGGATCCTCGAGCATGGGGACGCGGTTGAGCCTCAACTTTCAAAGGATACATTTCAGGTAATTTTATCTCCAATTTAAAAACTGTATAAAGAACGTTGGATACATTCAAGTGATATTTCCACTAGTCTTCCATCGAGGGCAAACGTCTCGAAAAACTTGTAACTGATTCAGCCAATCGAACCCAGTCTTTCAACATTTGCCACAGACCGGTCCTATGTATATCGATTCGCTACTTTATTGACTGCTTATTTAGGATTTTTGAAAACGTGACGTCCCTATTTGCATTCCGCTACTGCGATATCGGGACTTGGGCGAGTTGTAAAGTCCGTCCGCAGTGCTGCAGGACAACAAGAGCTCAGCGAAGCCACTCAAGGTTTTCTTCTAGTGACGTCAGGACGCTCTCCTGAGATTAAATTCCATATTGTGAAATTTAGAATAAAAGGTCTTTGGAACCATTTTTGATTAAAAGCTGAAAGGTTTGATCGAGAACTTGTTTAGATTGCAAGTACGAAATCGAATTTATCGCTTTTGTAAACTGAAAATATGATTTACAGAAAGTAGTCCAAGTTCAACCAAAATACCGTTCTATTTGCGTTAACTGAAAATGGTCCGGTGACCCTAATAATAATAATATAATTTTAAAACTTTATTCACGTGTCATAGCATAATAATAATAATAATAATAATAATAATAATAATAATAATAATAATAATAATAATAATAATAATAATAATAATAATAATAATAATAATAATAATAATAATAATAATAATAATAATAATAATAATAATAATAATAATAATATTTTAATATAGAATCAACATTCCTACAGTGGAACCCCGCTCTACGGACCAGACTAAAAGGCCATATATAACAATTATTCGCCGAAGGCGAAGTGATTATCACTAAACCTATGCTGAGGCGAATAATTGATTTAGTATAATTACTGAGTTGAACAAGTCAAAATAACAAGACAAACAAGGAAACGTGGGAAAATCTTATGAAAAGTATCGGCAATCCTTCGCTGTTATGGCTTGAATTCAATGTTTGTTTACGACCTCTTCAAGTAACTTTAAACAACGCAGAAAACTATCTAACTTATCAAAGTATGGACTCACAGCTTTATCCTATATTTTGTCGCATATTTGTGTTTTTCGGGACAACGTTTTCTTTCAGTTTGTTTTCTCTTCTGAATCCTCGACGATCGAACCTGGTTGGCCGCCATCTTGCCGAAACGCTGTAGGTGATTATCGAGAAATAGTCCAAGGTTCTCGGCCAATCAGCGCGCTTGATTTTCTATAATCATCTGTGTAATACTAAATAAATAAATACATATATATATGAAAGCCCGCTTTATACGGACACCCGGATAATACGTACACTTAATTCTGTCCGTATTAACTGAATGGGGTTCCACTGTAGTTCACAACAATAGTAGATCGCTGAATCGTTGTCATCTAAATGATTACTAAAATATATAGTTATGAATTGATAAAAAACTCCCATGCACCATATATACATAATGACTATGAAATATTTAAGAGAGGATGTCAGTAAGGTCGAGACTCGACGGTCAACTAAAAAAAACGAATTTAATTTTCTTTCGCCATATCATTCCTTTCGATGACCTATTTTGGGGGAAAATACTAAAAAGTTCCAACGATTATTATTTTAGGAGAAATTTGCAGGTTTTAAAAACCCGCCTGACGACTGAACATTTTTGCCTAAATAATAAGGCAACTTTAATTTGAACAGTCGTTGTGTGTTCACCTCTAGCACTACAACAACGACATTCAGTATAACAATGAATGAATGAATGAATGAATGAATGAATGAATGAATGAATGAATGAATGAATAAACTTTATTTATTGAGGGTAGCACGTGACAGTTTGTATAAACTGATGACCCTGTGGCCCTCCAAAAATTATAATAATAAAAATATATAGATACATTTGGTAAGTATGGTTCAATATATATAACGGGTGACGATAAATATAATGGAAATAATACTCTTCTATACTAGTACTTAAGAAATAAATAGAAAGGAAACATCTAAAAGTTCTAAAAATACTTAATTTAATATAATTTATTTACATACTATTCCTCTCGCGCTAAAGAACTAGCCGAAACGGACACATTTTTTTTTGTAACTATGTCAATGAATCCTGACTGCAACCAATCAATTTTCAAGTGTATATCGTGGCAATTAATCTAATTTCAAGAATAGACGAGTATGCGTTTTACAAAGTTCGGGCTTAGGTCACGAACAAATAGCGATTTCATTAATTCAAATGTCAAGGCTATGTAGCTTACTACCTGTTCATTAGAAGATTAAATAACATTGAATGAGTATGAGATTTGTCTTTGGTTAATTCTTCCGATTTCGCTTCCGCTTCCGTTTTCTTTCTTCGCGCAATCATAATCGCAATCGCAAAAAAGGAACTTTTGTCGGATCCTTCCGATTCCGTCGCCCTTTCGACTGCGACTCAGTTTGGTAGTTCATATAACTTTAAGCACTCCTTACGCTTCCAATTCCATCTCTTCCAATTCCATCTTCCAATTCCTAGTTGTTTGAGCCAGGGAGGTCACACGGCCAGGGATTGTTACATCAGTGGTTCTAATGTCCCTTCACTTTAAGTTGATAAGAAATTCAAACGACTAAATAGAAAAGCCTCTAACTTGACATTGTTGAAAATCATTCCTATTGACTCGAAGATATTGTTTTCCATCAGCAGCAATCAACTAAAAGTGCAAGATAGTCGTGTTTTGGCATTATGTTTTGTGTTTTACCGACAAAAATGTCCGCGACAGGTCGAAATTAATGCTAATTTTGGCAGTCCCAAGCATAATAGTTTTATTTCTCAAAAATGCTATTTTGAATTCTCAAAGTTGAAACTTTCTAAACTGAAAGAGCAAAGGTGAAGCTTTCCTGGGGCATGGCGTCTTTCTCAAAGAATTAGGTACCAGATTCCGTTTTCGTACCTCAAACATTGCCTATATTTCAACGTTCTGTTCATGGCGCTCAGTATACCTTTTTAAAACCAAATTTGAAAAATAACTACAAATAGTTACACAAAAATAAATACTACAGTAGAAAAGACCAAGAAACGTATATTAAGTATGCTGAATGTCGTTGTTGTAGTGCTAGAGATGAACACACACCGACTGTTCAGAGTTGACCTATAATTTAGCCGAAAATTTTCAGTTCAGGGTTTTTACCTGCAAATTTCTTTAAAATAAAAAGCCGAAAATTTTCAGTCATCAGGCGGATTTTTTTTTTTTTGAAAACTGCAAACTTGAATCTTCTTTGCACTTCTAGTCCTCGAAGAAAAATCGCTCAGGAACTTTATTTTTATTAGTATTATTCCCGAAAACCAAAAAATTGACAATCCTCATCGTAAAAAAGGTCCATTTCAACCGTGGGAACGGTCCATTCTGATTGGTTATACAGAGATGTGATTTCCGCTGTCATGTTACAAGGAATTGCAAGCCCGTGTACATCGAACAATCTATTTTTTTTTTAGCTTTGCTGACTGGCAATGAAAATCTCATACACTTTTTTTCTTTATCAATGTACGTAATTTATCGATTTTTCAGTATTCAATTTGCTACACTTATGAACGGTCTCTTTAATGAACTTGAACACCTATATCTCGAAAGACGATGACGGTTTTGCACTTCAACTGAGTAGCCTCGAAGATTCGAAAATCCACAGTTCTCAGCCGCCAGCTTATTGCCTTTTAGTTGCTAAAAATATATAAACGAAATCTTTACGTTCCATCGAATAATCGGATATAAAACGAGGGTTCGGCTCCGCATGAAAGAACACAGAGAATGGAACATTCTAAAAGCAACTCATAATAATAATATGTTAATTTGGGCAAATAGATTAAACTGGGTTGGCTCCGCATAAATAAAAATGAAATGACAAGAAGCAAAAGATGGTCGCAATAAATAAATAAAAATGAAATGACAAGAAGAAATTTGTTGTTCATGTTGGTCTATTTGAATATTTCGGCCATCATCCGATGGCCATCAACTGCAATAGTGATAAACATGAATTCTTGCATAACATATAAAGTTAAAGCTATTGTTCTTAAGGTATCAGGATATGTTTTTTTAGCAAAAATTTCCAAAATCGGATTTTAAAGATTTTGAAAAAGCTTTCCTTTTTCTATGATTTTCTTTAAAAGAAATTACAAATTTTAACGAATCAAGCAGAGAAAATGAAGATAACCAAAATCGTGACTAATTTGCTACAGGAAACGATATGTCAACAGTAATTGCAATTGGTTGGATTGTGACGTCAGTCGAAGCGCATCAGTACGTGATACTCATAACCACGCGGCGAACGATACAACAACTATACATAATAATTTTTTTAAACAACGATACACTTTTGAACTTTTTACATGTAAAAGCAAATACACATCCTCAAGAAAACGTAAATCTTTATATTCTCATCCAAGAAGAAGATCGTCGACTTCGTCTTCAAAGAGCACAATAAATTTACTGCCGATATTTTGTCATTTGCATATGACCTGTCGACCTTTGTTGAATACTGACCAGATATCTTGACAAGTGATTGACAGATTCAATTACGCTAGGTGTTGGATAAACATGGTGTGGCTTGATCTTCCAAAACAGTCATTGCGTCTTTTCTCGGAACTATTTTCAGCGCTAAATGCACGTCTTTCAAATGCTTAATGTCGCTAGAGTTTCGATGGATTTCGCTGAAAATTTGCAAGGTGGCTCAGCAATAGTTGATCTATAAAAATGTTTCTCCGATTTTTTCATGTTATTTTCGTTCAAACGTTATGGCCCTATTTGTTGACAACATAGCTCTAAAATCAATTGTTTAACTTTGGCGTAGGATTGCGGTTGATCTAAAATAGATATCGGAAAAAGGAGACACCGTTTTGAAGTTCATTATCTCGAGAGTCTGTTAGTGTGTTTTTCACAAGCATAACTTAAATTCCATGTGCAATCGAACTTTTAGAACGCACTACGGTCGAATTTCACGTATACTCGCCTAACAATTTCTATAATGCAAAATCTAAAAATATGAAAGTATACTCAAAAACTACATTTATTCAACTTTCAGAAAATGTATACTTTTTTGGTAAAATATTGTAAAGCGTGCGTGTTGTCGAAGTCCGAAGACATAGGGGTCCAAAACGTATCCTGATACCTTTTAAAAACACTAGTTCAATAAACTCAGGGGAGTTGATTGTCCTTGTTCGTTCAACGTTGGACTCAGTTCTTTTATGAATAGCGCCTCAGATATTTTTCTCTTACGGTTTTGTGTAAAGTTTTACGCAATAATAAGCAATTACTGAGGCAGATAACACAGACCCGAGGTCTTGATAATATACGAATCATGCGAAAACCGAATTCAATAATTGTTTTATTAAACATTTTGTATTACTGCAATTCTCAGTATTATGCGAACTCAGACATTCAAGCAGTCGGCTGGAACTTGGTTTTTCGCTGCCGTCACTCAACATAAAAAATCAGTAAACTTAAAAATAAAAGTCAGAAGACCCACCAAATGGAAACCAAATATCATTTTGAGCTAAATTATGGATCACTTGGTCGAAGAATGTATTTAGTTTTGAATTTGTTAAAGTTTTGAATTTGATTGACGGCAGCGAAAAAACAAGTTGCAGCAGACTGTTTGAATGTCTGAGTTCGCATAATACTGAGAACTGCAGTAAGTGAGAACACAATTATAATCAGGTCAATAAATGCTGCCATGGCCTGCATTGACACTGCAAACCTACCGCTCTTTATGATTGAATCCCGCCTTGAATGAACTTGACAGGATAAATATATTATCTGTAGCAGATAATAGATTTATCCTGTCAAGTTCACAGGCTATCGAGAATTAACTGCATGCTCTCAGCCAATCAGATGTGAGATTGTGAGTAAAATGTTTAATAATGACAACTATAGGCAATTTACAAATTTTGTTACTGAGAATATTTTATGGAACGTTTAAGATCCTTATGATCTATATATTTACTATATTTATTTAATTTCTCTTCACATTAACACATTATTATACGTATAGTTTAGCTATCGATTATATCTAGGTTGGGTATATATTTTATCAATAGTTTTTACAGTTTTATTCTACGAATATTTACATTTTATTAGATAGTTATTTTTTTTTTAGATTTAGATTTCAATGGGCGAAGAGCCACCTCGTGGAAATACCATTGAAATACCATTGAATAAAGCTGTAGGTATTATTATCTAATATTACATATTGAAATTATTATACTACGTTATTATTATTAGCTGTTTCGTTCTTTTATCATATTATTATGTATTACTAGCGTTATTGAAACTCAAACATTATTAGAATTATTATTAATATTCAAAGGGCAAGAATCCAAAATATATTGTTAGTTTATATTTTATTATTCTTCTTAGATCCGATGCTGATTCTTGACTTTGCACTTCTAGTCGTCGAAGACGATGACTTGATAATATCGATAATATTGTTATTCTTATGGTGGAAGATTAATATAATATCATGCTTTGCATGTTGTGTATGTTGCTCTCGCTACACCGTACTGATGAGTCCTCGAAGACGATGACTTTGCACTTCTAGTCCTCAAACACGATGACTTTGCACTTCTAGTCGTCGAACGATGACCATGTGCTCTAAATTTAGCGAACAATACGGATTTATTTAGCTCTAAATTTAGCGAACAATACGGATTTATTTAGTTCGATATACGCTCGGAAATAATTCGACCCGTTTGAGCGAATCATATGCTTTCGGATTTAGTTCGGTAGACCGAGTAATGAGCGTCTAGTTGAATTGTCATTAAAACACAAAACGTAATGCCAAAACACGAGTATGTTGCACTTTTAGTTGATTGCTGCTGATTTTCAACAATATCAAGTTAGAGGCTTTTCTATTTAGTCGTTTGAATTTCTTATCAACTTAAAGTGAAGGGACATTAGAACCACTGATGTAACAATCCCTGGCCGTGTGACCTCCCTGGCTCAAACAACCACAGGCAGCCCAACCATTGCTTTTGAGGTTATTTAATAATAAATATAAATACATTTATATTCGCGCGTCTTTTTTGATGAGTTTCCTGTGGTAGAGCGCGCGCGTGATACGTATTATATTGGGCTTCCTGTGTTGAGCAATGTATAATGTTGGGATCCCTGTGTACTTCCTGCGGGATGTTGATTGTTGAAATAAATACGTTTGTTTGTCATTTTGTTTACAGCAATTTCAAAAAACGTTGATACTGAATATAGTGTATTCCAAGACCGAAATGCATTATGGGACTTGTGTTTTATTGTCTAAAGTAATATAAATAATAATAATTTATTTTATTTTTTGTGTATTCCATCAGAAACAATATACTAGCTCCATATGGCGAACAAATCGCTGTATAATTTACTTTTTATTTCAAAATAACGAGGCCCGCACTAGGAATGCACTATTCAGTATGCAGTATTCAGTTTTCAACATTTTTTGAAATTGCTGTATAAGCACTGATAGCAAAAATGTGTTGTACAGTACTAAATATTGAGACTATTCAGCATTTATAAAACACAATGCCTTAATTTTAAAGCATTTTAATCGATAAAAATCAAAACACAATACAAATACTTTATAAAAGTCAAAACAGAAAACAAATAAAGTATATTGTAGATGTTTTGACTTATGTTTAGTGAAAATATAAATATTAAAACTTGCAAAAAAGAGCACAATTCAGATTTGCCGAGCGCTGGCCGATGTCCTCTCGAAAAGTGCGGCACACATCGGTCCATGAGGCACAAAATGTCAAAATTTCTCAGCGTACGGTGAAGTTACACGACTGAAACTTATGAAGTGTTTAGAGAATACGGTAAAGTTTAGTTATTCGAAGGAAAATTGAATTATCACGTATATTCCAATATTGACAAAGATTAGGGGCAAAAACGCATTTGTCACGTGACCGAGTTTCATACCTTGTATAAATATACACATTGCTGCGGGCGCGTCCCGTAGGACGTACACAGGGATCCCAACATTATACCTTACTCAACACAGGAAGCCCAATATAATACGTATTGCGCGCGCGCTCTACCACAGGAAACCCATCAAAAAAAGACGCGCGCATACAAATATATTTTTATTTATTATATTAGTAGCCTCAAAAACAATGGTTGGGCTGCCTGTGAAACAACTAGGAATTGGAAGAGATGAAATAGGAAGCGTAAGGAGTGCTTAAACAAAAGGACGCACTGTAAAAGGGCATTGCTCCGCCCACAATTTTTGAATAATAAAGAGTTTGAATATGGTGGACAATGGTTAAACATGGCTGAACACGGGGTAAAATGATTTTCTTAATAAAATCACATTTCAACAGCAAAGTTAATGAAGAAATTGTAATTTTACGTCTAAAACAGTTACAATAGACGGACGTGTCAATATTTTTCGCATTCGGTAGTTATCTATACGATTTTCAGTCGCATCACACGTACGAAGGATGTTTTGAATTTCGCGCGCCATGTATCACAACAATGAACTCCTTATCCAGACCTACAAATTCATGAGCCGAAATCCTCTTTGCCTGTAATAAGCATTTCCAAGCATACAACTATGTTCGGTCATTTCTACATAAAGCGACAAGAGTATTGTTTTCATTATACACAAGTTACGTTCGCCTTTGTCTTCGTTCGTCTTGTTATGGTGTCTTGTTATGGTGTCGTCGTTCGCGAAGGTGTCTTGTTATGAGGTAAATGTGTCGAGTATTTGTACATCTCTGTACTTTTATGGTATAGGCCGGTAAGGTTTCGAAACCTATGTTGTGAGTATATTTAATCCGAAAATGGCATTTCCATGTCTTGGCGGGTAAATTTTAGGATAACTTACAAAAGAAACGATAAGCATAATAATACTAGAGCCGTGAGACTTCAAAACGGCTAACGGTTTCAGTTCAAAGTTCCATATTTTTTTCCAATGATAGTGAATTGTACAACAAAAATTATCTATGTGCGTTTTAGTATTTATTTCCACTGTTTCTTGTTCATTTGATTGATTTTATTTTAGACCTTCACGTCTTCTCGGATAAGGACGTTAAACCGTAGGTCCTATCTCCCGTTCCTAATCTATAAACCTGTTCACGAGGGACATTAAAAGAACCTGTTGAACCACAGGCAGCCCAACCATTGCTTTTGAGGCTACTAAATAATTCAATAAAATGATATTTGCCGCCTTTTTTGATGAGTTTCCTGTGGTAGAGCGAGCGCGCGCAATATATATAATACGTAGATATGTTGGGTTCCCTGTGTTGAGTAACGTATAATGTTGGGCTCCCTGTGCGCATCCCGGGCGTCCCGCAGTACATGTGTATATTGAAACAAGGTATGAAACTCGGTCACGTGACAATTACGTTTTTGCCCCTAATCTTTGTCAATTTGACGTGAAATTTCAATTTTTCTTCGGATAGCTAAACTTTTCCGTATTCTCTAAACATTTCATAAGTTTCAGCCGTCTAACTTCACCGTACGCTGAGAAATTTTAATTTTGACATTTTGCGCCTCATGGACCGATGTGTGCGGCGCACTTTAGTGGTGCACTTTTCCGTGAAACAGTCGGATTTTACCTTCGAGAGGACATCGACAAGCGCTCGGCAAATCTGAACTATGCTCTTTTTGACAAGTTTTAACATTAATATGTTCACTAAACATAAGTCAAAACATCTACAATATACTTATATTTGTTTTCTGTTTTGACTTCTGTAGCGTATTTGTTTTGTATTTTGATTTTTATCGATTAAAATGCTTCAAAATCAATGCATTGTGTTTTATAAATGCTGAATAGTCTCAATATTTAGTACTGTACATTTTTGCTATCACTATATCAGTACTTGTACCGCAAAATGACAAACAAACGTATTTATTACAACACTAAGTTTACTAGCTTTTTACACACTGTTTTGCCGTTCTTTCTGTGCAATTTATTCACTATATGTAGAGGTAATAGCATGGATAATTAAATAATTGTACACAACCGACTGAAGTTGTGGATGATTGAATAACAAACATCAGAGTGGAAACGACAAGCTTACTTACGTTCTTACGAAACATACAGTTAAAATTACTCTGTGTTTCTCAGATGATAGTATTTGCTAAATGTGTTGTGCTATTTCAATGACAATAATGAACAACTGCTAAGTATATTTTAGTTCACTGCAGCTTCAACTGCTTCACGAGTCCATCGCCATTCATGTCTCCTTCGATGTCAGTGAATTTGAGTTTGTCTATGTTTTTGCTTCAGATGGTTTATGCTGTGTTGGACGTTCCCTTGTGTCAGAAGAACTATAAGTAAAGTACAAGATTAGTCAAACACTTTCTAGATGAGACAGTCAAAATGTTTAAACAGATAAAGTACTATCAGTCATTTGAGAGCTATAGCCGTATAGATTCCTTGTTGAAGTGTATTTCGATCACTGACAACTACACAACACAAGTCAAACATAGCCGTCATAATTTATGAAAATAACGGATTTGTTGAGGAACCCTAGTATAGGCAAGTCCTTTAATTTTATTAGAGAACATTTAGAGCAAATACTACGGAAAAACCTTGACAAAAATACTTTTAGTTCAGCTTACTTTTCAACAAAACTTTCTCACGTGTCGAGCACAACATATCCAAAGTTTCTTCACCATTCAAAATAAAAAAGGACTACTTTAAAACCGTCAAATTTCTTCTAAATTTACTTAAGGTTGACATTAATTGTAAACTTCTAAACTTACCATGAATAGGGAATAGAATCCCAACGTTTACACCGAAAAAATCAGTCTTTCTTGATATGAACTTCTCTTCCACGCCTCGCCATTAGCGACAAAATAACGACTTCACCCTGGGTACCCCCCACGGGCCTGTAGCGCACGACGACTTCGGCTCTTCGGCTCACGGAAAAGTGCACCACATCATATCAGGCCATGATACGCCATCAGTTTCACGCCTTGTTTCAATATACACATTGCTGCGGGCGCGTCCCGCAGGAAGTACACAGGGATCCCAACATTATACATTTCTATGCACAGGGAAAACCAATATAATATATACGTATCGCGCGCGCGCGCGTTCTACCACAGGAAACCCATCAAAAAAAGACGCGCGCATGCAAATTAATTTTTTTTAATAATTATAAAAGCCTCAGAAACAATGGTTGGGCTGCCTGTGAGATCGTCGAAAAAATAAAAGCCTCTGAAAGAAAAAATATAATTTAGACTAAACGACGTTGAAATGAAATTTCACCCTTTCAAGAAAGTGTCAAATAGAGTTATATTTTTTATTTATAATTACAACTATTATTTCATGCCGCAAAATGGAAATATTCGAAGGACAGGAGCGTGACTTGTAGCAGGTAAATTGCGTTACATGTTTACAGTGTCAGCAAAGTGGTAATCGAACCGTAGTATCCAAATTATTCCTGAATAAGCGTCATTTTCAATTAAAACTCTGCTAATTTGCTTCTAAATCTATATGAAGTAAGTTCTGAGCATTTCAGAGTGAAGAACAACAATTTGGAAACGGGCAGGCAATGATCAACGAATTATGCAAATTTTCACCATTGCATGCATTTATAATGTGGCTGAAATTGCTCAAATATGGTTGAAATTACTGAAAGATAATTTTCCATCATCAGAGATCAACTAAAAGTGCAAGATAGTCGTGTTTTGGTTTTAAGTTTTGAGTTTCAACGAGAAAAATGTCGCTAGGTCGAAATTAATGCTAATTTGGACATTCCGTGACCTTATAGTTTTATTTCCCAAAAATGCTGCATTGGGAGTTAGAGGCTGATACTTTCTCAACTAAAAGCACAAAAGTGAAGCTTTCCTATGGTATTTTTTTATTTGGAAATTTTAGGTACCAGATCCATTTTTTGTACCTCAAACTTTGCCTATATTTCAACGTTCTATACATGGTGCTTAGCATACCTGTTTTAAACCAAATTTAAAAAATAACTCTCGAAGTTACAGGAAAAAAAATACTATAGTTGGTAAGACCACGAAACGCTTATTACGTGAGCTTAACATCATTGTTGTAGAGTAAACGGTAAATACACACTGACTCTTCAAATTTGGCACATAACTTGGCTGAAAAATGGTAGTTGTCAAACTGGTTTTTAAAAACTGCAAATTTCTCCTAAAATATAATTCTCTGGAACTTTTTAGTATTTTTCCCTAAAATAGATAATCGAAAGGATTGATATGGTGAAAGAAAATAAAATTCGATTTTTTTGAGTCGACCGTCAATTCTCGATTCTTACAGGCATTCGCTCTTTTAAAGTGGTCACTTACGATAATCGTAAGATCCAATACTTAAGTGAAACTCTTAAGTGAGCAATTAACTCATTCTTTGCAACAGTCTTAAATTACGAGTACACTTAAGTAGACTCGTAAGTTTTATGCAACCGGTCCCTGGTGCGATTGCGTTCTGAGATGCAGTACGTTCATCATGAAAGACGCACTATGGGCCTCCAGCAACACACAAGTCCCTTGACTACGGGGTAATAATCTATGCCTGTGGTACGAGTCGCAAATAGATAAAGATCTCGAATCAGTACGTACTTGGTACGTCTTGAGGTTGCATAGGTCAGATGGTTCTGATAACGCTCTTCGTTTGTTCGTTATAATCGAAGGCGCGTTCAAACGTGGAAACAAATAAACTTCCATTGTTATATTTCTCAGAAATGTGTTTCATTTTATTGTCCGATACCTTTTTTTAAAAACGGGTTTTCACGGCGCGTGATGGCATGCCGTCATGCAGCAAGCAAAGCGACATTATCTATTTTCCGACACATCGAGGCAAAGAGACAGCAGCGTCGTCGAGCTTCGTCAGATCATAGTCTGAATCGATGAATCGTCTGGATGTTCTCTGGATGTTAAAATACGAAGTTAGGGGATGATTTTGGAGTACTTTTATTCGACCGGTTTTCCTCAATTGAAGGTTATTTTATTCCACGTTTGAAAAATTCAGAAAATAAAGGAATCGTAAAAATCGTTGAGTCCGCGGAACGACCTGGTCCGAAAACGCTCGACTGCATCTTTTAGAGTAGGTCTACCGCTAACGGCGTGTGATTTTGTATGAGATGAGCGTATCAGGTATACTTCGTTCAAATGTGTTTTCTCACAGTACAACATAACCTTCCCCCAACACGGTTTGCGAAGAAAGAGGTCGTCCTGTTGAGATGCGTGTTGATAAGTCTCGTGGTCTCGTTCCCAGTCCCACTCGATTGCAGATTTGCGACCGCTACCAACAAAAAAATACCGACTGTAAACTTAGACTCGTGCAGGCCTTAGGCCTGGGCACGAGTAATTAAAGCGACTCAATCGTACCTTAAATATATAAACAACTGACGATGGAAGTCTGATTCTGGTTGTCGGACATCGCTTCCATGCTTTACTGACATGTGAACTCAATCCTTTGAAGTTGTAGAAGTTGAATTCAATGCTTTGAAATAGTACAGGTATTCCCTTTACTGCTGCTGTCGGCCTAAATGCGCCAAGAAAAAGTTATTGCTTGGACGCCATGTTTATTTTAGTAAAGCACAGGAAGACCGGTTTTTAGACACAGGAAGCCCAAGCATGGCTTCAGTCCAGTAAAGGTATGTAGGTACATTTTTTTATTTACTAGCTAAGACCATGTTTTTATATATTTTATATAAAATTTACGTATGGAAAAATGTACAGTACTAAATATTGAGACTATTCAGCATTTATAAAAAACAATGCGTCAATTTTGAAGATTTTAATCGATAAAAATCAAAATACAAAACAAATACTTTACAGAAGTCAAAACAGAAAACAAATAAAGTGTATTGTAGATGTTTTGACTTATGTCAGTAGTGAACATATAAATATTAAAACTTGCCAAGCTCTTGTCGATGTCCTCTCGAAGGTAAAATCCGACTGTTTCACGGAAAAGTGCACCACTCAAGTGCACCGCACATCAGGCCATCACGCTCAAAATTTCAAAAATTAGTTTCTCAGCGTACGGTGAAGATAGACGACTGACACTTATAAAGTGTTTCGAGAATACGGTATAGTTTAGTTATTCGAAGAGAAAATGAATTTTTACGTCACATTGACAAAATTAGGAGCAAAAACGTATTTGTCACGTGACTGGAGTTTCATACCTTGTTTCAATATACAAATGTACTGCGGGATGCGCGGGACGCACACAGGGAGCCCAACATTATACGTTACTCAACACAGGGAACCCAACATAATACGTATTATATACTATGTGCGCGCGCGCGCTCTACCACAGGAAACCCATAAAAAAGACGCAAATATCATTTTATTGAATTATTTAGTAGCCTCAAAAGGAATGGTTGGGCTGCCTGTGGCATAACGTACACACTAACGTACTAACTCCTCATGGTTGTGACTCATCGCACAGAATCCTATTGTCTTTTGGGACATGTACTTACAGTCGAACTATTTCTAAAGGCGTCATTAATATGCATGAATTGACGCGATAGAAACCCTGTGTACCCAGTGAAATACTATCAATGGATCAACGGCTCTTCTAGAAATCAACATTTACACCAACGTCATGCCTTTATAATATGCTTTTTGCTGGTTTTTGAGAGGTTTTGCGTATTAGTTATTCAAATGACAACAACAAACGACTTGAAGACAAAAGCCGAATTGATTACTTCGCAGTTTGTCATCGCATACACTATAAACTCGTCAAAATCTTACTTTAACTGGCCGTCTCTTTAAAAACCTCTCAGTCGTTTTCGCTTCTAAAATAAATATCTCCCAAACTCTAGCTAATGAAAGACTATATCAAGGTTATTACTAAAACGGGTTTGGTTTGCTTCAAAATATTTTAATTTTATTTAATTTTATTTTTTGAAATGATTCCGTCTGAGAGCTGGTCAAGAGGTCAAATTTGCATGAAATTATGCACTTCTTTACGGCGCTGTACAAACTTCGTCTCGCATTATCCAGCGAAACTTTTTATATCATGTTGTAGATAAATGTATCTAGTTTGTCTAGAGGTAAAGCGTTATTCAATCGGTTCAGCCGTTTTTTAGAAAATTAGTTGATAATTAACCCCACTAAGATCTAACTGAACGGCGGCTCAAAATTACCCAATTCTACTCGATTATTTTGCAAAAGTGGCACATCGTTGGACTCTCTCATTGACACAATCGGATTGAACATCATTTCATTTACACAAATCTGTAAAAACCTGTGCCGGTACGTTTTGGATATTTCAAAAGTTACGACAATTTCAGTTGGTGCATGTTAGACGATTTACGAATATTAATTAGGTGCAATATCTCAGATATCTTATCCATATGAAGTTGAAAACAGCTTACCTCCTTCCTAAATCGCTCATGTTTCCCATTTTACCCATGCTAGACTTCATTCCAGGTCAACATTTCCAAATACAGCGATTTAGGAAGGAGGTAAGCTATTTTCAACTTCATATGGATAAGATATTGCAAACAACAAACGACTTGAAGACAGAAGCCGATTTTATTGCTTCATAGTTTTTCATCGCCGATACACTATAAACTCGTCATAAACTTACTTAACGACTGAAATTACACTTTATATAAGCTTTCAAATGATAGCTTTTGAGTATTAGTTATCTGTTAAAGCGAGAATGAGTTGAACTCACGTCGGCCGCTAAGAGTCATTCAAATGACAACAACTGCAAACGACTTGAAGATGAACTGAGCCGAATTGATTACTTCGTAGTTTTTCATCGCATACACTATAAACTCGTCAAAAACTTACTTAACAACTGAATTTACACTTTATATAAGCTTTCAAATGATAGGTTTTGCGTATTAGCTATCTGATAAAGCGAAGGTAAGCGAGAATGAGTTGAACTCACGTCGGTCGCTATGACAACAAGAGTCTCGTGAAGACCAATATTATTATAACTCGAAAAGGATACTATAAAGCTTCCGCGGATGATTCAACTTGATGGTGGAAGATGATCCTTATTTATCTATCTTTATTTTCCACCCTTAATAACTGTGAATAGTTATCGTGATGAACAGAAAATATCGCCTTTTATGTTTCGAGGGTGCCTGTACAGTTTCTATAGTAAAATGACCAAAAATATCCCTATTTTGTCATGAAAAAGGATACTATAACAAAATAAGTGTTGTAATTTTTATTCATATCATCAGTTGGTTTATCATCTTGACTTTCATTTCCACCCTTAATAACTTTAGAAACTGATATACAAATCAAGAAAAAGACTGGCTTTGAGTACCCACTTCAGCCATTTTCGTCAAATTCCTTTGTAAATTGTAGTATTAGCGAGTCAACATCACTTGAATCTCGCGCCAAACAATAGGCAATAATAGGCAAAGTCCCGTATGTGTCCCTCCATTCTGTGCGATGGCTGCTCGGCTGCCGTAGGTCCTCTCATATGCAGCCCGAAAAAGTCCTCCATCGGTTGTAAAGCGCATTGAGACAATGTGAAATGCGCTATATAAGAACGACCATTATTATTGTTATAGAGCTTGCAGTTCTTGAGATCCTCTCCCTGTGACTTCTCGGTAGATTTGATTGACAGATCCAACGAACTTACCTTGGGTACCTATCCTTTTATAGTGCGTCCTCGTGTTTAAAGTTATATGAACTACAAAACTGAGTCGGCAGTCGGAAGGGCGACGGAATCGGAAGGATCAAAACAGTTCCTTTTTTGCGATTGCGATTATGATTGCGCGAAGAAAGAAAACGGAAGCGGAAGCGAAATCGGAAGAATTAACCAATCTCATTCTCATTCAATGTTATTTAATCTGCTAATGAACAGGTAGTAAGCTACATAGCCTTGACATTTGATATGACTTCACGAAATCGCTATTTGTTCGTGACCTACTGAGCCCGAACTTTGTAAAGTGCATACTCGTCTATTCTTGAAATTAGATTAATTGCCACGATATACACTTGAAAATTGATTGGTTGCAGTCAGGATTCATTGACATAATTACAAAAAATATTTAAATTTGTCCGTTTTGGCTAGCTCTTTAACCTTCTTCAGTGAAAGTCAAAATAACGTTAGCTGCACGACAGGAATAGTTTGAAAATCATTGCTCGCGTTATCATATGAGCACGCTGTGTATTTCTGTGGTAGAGCCATTCTATCGTTCCCTGCCTGATTCTTGTCTTGGATAGAATGCCCGTTGTCGCGCAGCTAACGTTATTTTGACTACCACGATATACACATTCAACCAAGCTTTTTTGTGCTTGAAAATCACTTGAAACACTACGACTAGTGATTCTCTTTACTATTCTTGTGTTCTCACAACATCCCACGTGTTCAAGCACCAAAATTTCAACAAACACGAATCGGAACGTGTTTGCGCTTTAGCGAGTAACAACTTATTTTCGATAGGATGATAATTACTCGTGTTCTTTTACCGCTGGCAAAACAAAAAAATGGACAATTTCTTACCTTAACTCTGCCACTTTTCGATGCCTAGTCAGTAATGAAGCAACACGTTCGAATGACCGACTCGTTGTGTTGTCTGTCTTCACTAAATAAATTAATACTTGAACCCTATCCTCATATGTTCCGCGCTGTTAACAGCAAATCTATTGTTAAAAATCATGACTCAAATATCGAACCAATTAACGCTTCATTGGCATGGCTCATGCTAGCTCAACTAACAAAAGACTCACTGTGGTGGAATAATGACCCGGTGTGAACTCAAACGACAGAAAATTTATTGCTAAGAGAATAGCCGTCGCGATAGCCAGCAAGGTACGTATTTCCGGGCTTGGGCCGGCACGATTAGTTTCCATTTATAGATCAAATAAGGTCATCAGTGATCGTTTCGCTTTGCCAGATATATTGGCCATTTCACAAATACAATTCACACTGACGCGCCACTTGTTGGTATTTGTCAGGGTTACTCAAATATACTTGATCGTTGTATAATGAACTGTTTCTTGAAAGCATTTTTCTGGCGTCATCAAAGGAACCAAATAAAAATACACCATCTGTTTCTAAATAAAATATTGACGTTCCAAGTTAAACAACTGGATTGGTTACTTTGAAGTACTGCTAATGATTTTGACTATTATTTTAATTATTAAAACACTGAATAATAACTACTTTTAAAATAACCGGGCACGAGGTCTGTACAGTAGTTGTTTAATATCAGGGCAACCTTCGTTTTGAAAGATGAAGCTAAGGGGTTGATTAAGTGCTGTATTATATACATTGTACTAGTAGAATGATGCTTTATTCTAGTCTCATCTTCGCATTATTTTTTTCCGGGATTTTCATTGGTCGAAAGACGACTGACGAGAGACCCACTGCAGATAACTTCCTACGATTGAATGCTTTCGTTCTCCTCGACAATAGCAGCTCAAATTTTGTGTCTACTGCGCATGCGCTAGTAGACACCATAGTCATCGTGCAGGTTTTCCGAAAAAGATCACTGCACGAAATATTGGATTTACGAAAAATTTGCACTGGTGCAAAATAAATATGAAGTGAATTTAGGGATCTATATTACGAACTCAAACGGAGTCGAGCTTCAAGAGTTATAGCCTTTTGGCTAATAAACACAGAGATATAACTGTTATAAACTGAAGAGTTACAGCCTAATAAATACAGGGTTAGAACTATTATAAACACAAGAGTTATACCCTAATAAACACAGGGTTAGAACTGTTATAAACTCAAGAGTTAGCCTAATAAACACAGGGTTAGAACTGTTATAAACTCAAGAGTTATAGCCTAATAAACACAGGGTTAGAACTGTTATAAACTCAAGACTTATAGCCTAATAGATACATTGTTAGAACTGTTATAAACTCAAGAGTTATAGCCTAATAAATACAGGGTTAGAACTGTTATAAACTCAAGAGTTAGCCTAATAAACACAGGGTTAGAACTGTTATAAACTCAAGAGTTATAGCCTAATAAACACAGGGTTAGAACTGTTATAAACTCAAGAGTTATAGCCTAATAAATACAGGGTTAGAACTGTTATAAACTCAAGAGTTATAGCCTAATAAACACAGGGTTAGAACTGTTATAAACTCAAGAGTTATAGCCTAATAAACACAGGGTTAGAACTGTTATAAACTCAAGAGTTAGCCTAATAAATACGGGTTTAGGTAAAGTGCGAGTCGAAAAGTTGCGAGTTGCGAGTTGCGAGTTGCGAGTTTGTTTCATAGAAGTGATTGTTTTATTTGGAAACTGGGCAAAACCGGTTTTATTAGCTGGTAGTGATCATGTATCAGTTGATAGCTGTCAAAACCATAATTCATATCTCACAAATACTCGCGTCGATTCAAACTTAGAGTTTAGACTATTTTTCTTTATTTTACGCAATTTTGCCTCTGTTTGAATATTTTATACACATGCAGTCACGTAGTTTACAGCTTAGCTTAGTTGACTGGGGTACGGTTGCAGCAGACTCTTCGAATGTTTTTATAGAAGTTACGGTAATGACACGGTCACCACACGGTCCGTACCGTTTCCCACTCGTACGGAAATCCCTCTAAAATTGGTTACTCCAACTCGCCGTGACTGATATACTTCGATATATTTATTTCAGTCAATTGTATGAGACCCATAATGCATTTTGGTCTTGGAATGCACTATTCGGTATTCAGTATTCACAAGACAACGTTCTTTGAAATAGCTGTATATATATATATCGCAAAAACGTTTGATATTTTTAAGAGATATATACATATGTATGTCCGCCTTTTTCTATTGTTTGGTTAGACATATATACCTAATTGCACAAACATTGACCCTTATAAAATCATTGAACATAGAAGCTGAGATCGAAACGACTGTAGGGATATATGCTGATTAGATCATTTTACTATGAAGTCCATGCACTGCACGTTGACGTTCCAAACAGCAACAGAGATATATTTTGGTATTCTAGATGAGATTATGCAGCCTATTCATAAGATAAAACATAAAAAGACATATGAAGTCCAATTGCTATGCTAATTTTATATCATTAAGTATTTTACAATCAACGAATAAATGATCTGTGTCACAGGAAGTTTGATATGCGTTATCAGAAATTCCCCCTACAATATTTATATTCCAAAGCTGATTGAAATCTGGATAGGTCTATGAAAAGAACGCATGGACATATTATTTTTTATAAAGGAAGTGGGATGCCAAAAAAAGGTATTTCGAGTTCTTCTATATTTATTTATTTTTTGTGTAATTCTATTCATTTATCTTTTATTTTTATTCATTTCGTTTTAATCATGTATCTTTCATAATTTAATTTTGACCAGACATTGATTTTTAAGAACTGCAACTCGCAACTCGCAACTCGCAACTTCTTGACTCGCATTGTTACTACACTCAATAAATACAGGGTTAGAACTGTTATAAACTCAAGAGTTATAGCCTAATAGACACATTGTTAGAACTGTTATAAACTCAAGAGTTATAGCCTAATAAATACAGGGTTAGAACTGTTATAAACTCAAGAGTTATAGCCTAATAAACACAGGGTTAGAACTGTTATAAACTCAAGAGTTATAGCCTAATACCTAATAATTTCAGCGAGGTCACCCCTGTCGCTGTAAAAATACCCTGAAATTAGCCCGTGGCGTTCAGCTAGACAATTCAATCCAGCTACCACCAAACAACACTAACTGGTATCTGTGCCAGGCCCGAGGCCCAACTTAAAATAAATTTGGCTGAGTACCGAGTTCAGCTATCGCGAAATATCCCACTAACGCACCTGAACCCAGTTCACATTTGGCTGAGCATCGACTGCCAGCTTTTCGCCAAACACACCAGTAACGGCACCTGAACCCCGTTCAGTATCTGTGCCTGGCCCGAGAGGCCCAAACTAAATAAATTTGGCTGAGCACCGACTGCCAGCTATACGTCAAAAACACACCAGTAACGGCACCTGAACCCAGATCAGTATCTGTGCCTGGCCCGAGAGGCCCAAACTAAATAAATTTGGCTGAGCGACTACACACGTCGCTGAACTTCGCCTAATAGATAAATTCAAAAACTAATAATTTGAGCGAGTAGACACGTCGCTAAACTTCTCCAAATAGATAAATTCAAAAACTAATAATTTGAGCGACTACACACGTCGCTAAACTTCGCCAACTAGATAGATTCAACAACTAATAATTTGAGCGACTACACACGTCGCTAAACTTCGCCAACTAGATAAATTCAAAAACTAATAATTTGAGCGACTATACACACGTCGCTAAACTTCGCCAACTAGGTAAATTCAAAAATTAATAATTTGAGCAACTACACACGTCGCTAAACTTCGCCAACTAGATAAATTCAAAAACTAATAATTTGAGCGACTACACACGTCGCTAAACTTCGCCAACTAGATAGATTCAACAACTAATAATTTGAGCGACTACACACGTCGCTAAACTTCGCCAACTAGATAAATTCAAAAACTAATAATTTGAGCGACTATACACACGTCGCTAAACTTCGCCAACTAGGTAAATTCAAAAATTAATAATTTGAGCAACTACACACGTCGCTAAACTTCGCCAACTAGATAAATTCAAAAACTAATAATTTGAGCGACTACACACGTCGCTAAACTTCGCCAACTAGATAAATTCAAAAACTAATAATTTGAGCGACGACTATACACGTCGCTAATCTTAGCCAAACAATCAAAATATAAGAAACTATATATAATTGAGCGACTACACACGTCGCTGGACCTCGCCAAACAACTAACTATGATAAACTAATACAGTTTGAGCGACTACACACGTCGCTAAACTTCGTCAACTAGATAAATTCAAAGACTAATAATTTGAGCGGTCCAAACAAGATATACTACCGTAAAACGAGTACTTGGCAACCACATGGTTGACGAAGGACGGCGAGAAGTGAATCAGTATATTGCGGAAGGTAAAAGGTTCGACGTGATTCTGAACCAGAATATTAATAAAACTGACGTGAACAGCTTCGCAGTAGAAGAACTAACCAGATATAATAGACTGCAGTGGATACTGCATGCACAGCGAAGAGGTTTGACCTTCGACGGAATCCAGAAGCGGTAGGCGCAGCGATGATCTCTGTGACTAAAAAGTTTTCGTTCGCTTCTGTACGTCTTTTGGAAAAAGAGCTAAACTAGAATAAATCTATGAAAGTAGGCGTATTTATAGGGAGCGGTGCACACTAGGTGATGTAATATATCCCGTGGACCACGCTTGGAATGTGGGAATGTGTAATAACCGCGATTTTAGGCTTTGTGTTTGGATTTTTCCTAGTGAGAATAAACACAGGGTTAGAACTGTTATAAACTCAAGAGTTATAGCGGTGAGCCTAATAAATACAGGGTTAGAACTGTTATGAACTCAAGAGTTATAGCCTAATAAACACAGAGTTAGAACTGTTAAAAACTCAAGAGTTATAGCCTAATAAACACAGGGTTAGAACTGTTATAAACTCAAGAGTTATAAACTCAAGTGTAATGGCTAAACGTTATATTTTTTAAAGCTTTCATAACAATTTTATTGACATTTTCTAATTTTGCTTCCGGTTTTGGCATACCGAGTCCTGATTGGCTGACTAAGTCACGTGATGACTGGTCAGCGGGCATAGCAAGCAAGAACGTGCAAACAACGTTGTACTTTATATAATCAAGCGTTTTATTTGCGAATTACTTTGTTTACACCGTATTAGAAGGCCCAGTAACGTAAGTTATATATTACATACTTTACTACTGTGTATTAGAGTTTCTAAGGTCTTCTTTGTTTATAGTTTGAACCGTGTTCTACCGCCTTTGGAACGTATTTGAAGCCATTTATATCAGTCAATAAACCAAGGTTACACACGAGTACAATTATTGGGTCAAATAGAATTATACCTATACCCTAGCGCCGAACCGTGAGCCACAGTTCAAAGTTAATGCCTGAAAAGGTTCAAGGTTAGTTGCTTGAAAACAAGTACAACAAGTTATCCATCACTGTGAATATGGCCGATGGAAAAGAGAACATTGATGAACTCGCCCAACTCAAGACATGTCGTGCCTCAGCCAAGGCAGCAGTTACAAGGGCAATTACAGCTGTAGACAAGTTAATGGCCGTCGATACAAATCTCATGGCTGTGAAAGAACGAATGTTTGAGTTCGAACAGGTGATGCAAGATTTTCTACTGCCCACCATGAGTACGTAGGTCGCCTTACCGATGACACTGAACGTAAGGAAGCAGAGGAATACTGGCGTAAGGCTGTTATACCGGCTAATGAGCTCAACGATGTTGTAGGTGCCTGGATCGCTGAGTTGGAGGATAAAGACAATCCTGATCGGGATGATGATGATGAAAATAATTATGATAAAGACAATCCTGATCGGGATGATGATGATGAAAATAATTATGATAAAGACAATCCTGATCGGGATGATGATGATGAAAATAATTATGATAAAGACAATCCTGATCGGGATGATGATGATGAAAATAATTATGATAAAGACAATGATCATGATGAAGATAATGAAACGGAAAATGCCACAGATGGGAAGTTACAACAAGAACAATTACATCTTGAACAAACATTGCAACATAACGCCGCCCTTGTAGCTAAGGTGCAGGCTGTCAAACACCAGAAAGCCCTTGAGTTAGAAACATTCAAGCTGGAGAACCAGGAGCTCGAAGAAAAACTAAGCCTAGAACAGCAAAGGATCAGGCTACAAATAGAATTAGAGAGTCGACGCAAGCACATGAAAGAAGAAATGGAGAGAATGAAAGCTGAGTTAGCCCAATTAAAGATGACAACTGAGACAGAAGAGGATACACCTACTGATGCGGCAGCGAAAGTTGCCAAAGTTGATCTGCGCTTCACCCACTCTACACCAAATGTATTAACACCGAAGCGAGATCTAATGCCACCCCCTCCAAAGTCTGCACAACCCAGTTTGGCTAACTTCACACCACAGTATGCACCACACTCTACTTTAGGAGACGTGCTTCAAACAGATGCTAGATGACACCAGAGTGCACCAACAGTCACTTGTAGATAGCCTGCAAAGACCAAAGATTGAATTGATGTCGTTCGATGGAGATCCTTTGAAGTACTGGCCCTTTGTCAGGGCGTTTAGTAATGCAGTTGATAGCAAGTCAGACGATGACGGTTCTAAATTGATCAGTCTAATTCAATACTGCACCGGTAAAGCAAGGAGCCTGTTGCAATGCTGTCTTGTGAAAGAACCTACTGAAGGGTATAAGCTTGCTTGGGAACTCCTCAAGGAGCGCTTTGGAAACAATGACGTCATCTCACAAGCATGGATAGCTAAAATACTCGATCGACCAAAGATTAAGGACACGCAAGGGTTGCAAAACTTTGCTGATGAGCTTCGAACATGCAGGGAAACCCTACTCACGATGGGTTACCTCAATGAGCTTGAGACCCGCAGAAGCCTCTGCCAGATAGTGGAGAAGTTGCCAGTTTATCTGCACTCGCGCTGGCTAAAGGTAAATCACACCATAAAGTTTAAGGATAATCGTCATCCTACCCTTGCCGATGTCATTCGTTTAGTTACAGACGCCGCTCAACAAGCCTCCGACCCAGTCTTCGGAAAGACACTAGCACCTACTGTAAAGGAAACATCGACTAGGGAGGAGAGTAGGAGAGTACAAGAGTCCAAGCGAAAGAACACGGGCAGCCACGCTGTCCAGTCTGTGCCTCCAAGTACTCTCGCACCTGCTGCACGTCCAGTTATGCCTGTGCAGAGTGTAAATCGTCCTTACGCCACACCCAATGACCCTTGCATCAAGTGCGGAGGCACCCACTACTTGACACAGTGCAAGGACTTCAAGGCACTTCGGGTAAAGGAACGTATATCCTTTATTCAGTCCAAGAGACTATGTGTTAACTGTTTTAAACCTGGCCACCTGGGCAAGGACTGTCGGAGGCCATTTGTCTGTAACATCGATGGCTGTGGTCAAAGGCACAGCAAGTTTCTACACTTGCCAACCCGGCCAACTCAAGAAGCTGAAGTTAAACGCCAACGAGATGTAGCAGTGCCGCCAACCTCTGGACCGACCAACAGTTCTGCGTCCAGTAACTTCGTTGCTGAGGAGAAGGAGAAGGTTGCACTCCCTATTGTTGCTGTTCATGTTAGAGGCAAAGGTCTTGGTAATTACGTGGATACCTATGCCCTAGTAGACCCTGGTGGCACAAGTGGATTTTGTTCGGAAGAGCTTGCCCACCTCCTGGGTGTCCCCAAGAGGAACTATAACTGTAATCTGTCTACTATCCACGAAAGTAACACTCCTGTGAAGGCGGAGGTTGTCAACCTACAAGTTTCCAACGTAAATGGTGGTCCACGGTTTGACATGATGGGAGTAATGGTTCGTCCTTCATTAAATGTTGGTCTGGATAACTTGGCTACACCAACCGACCTCAAGAAATGGCCTCACCTGAAAGATATTTACATGCCTAAATTGGATGCAAATGAAGTCCATCTGCTCATTGGACAAGACACTCCTGACCTTACATTCCCAGAGGAGACACGAAGGGGAAAGCCTGGCGAGTCGTACGCTTGTCTCACTGCCTTAGGATGGATCATGAATGGTCCCATAGGCCAGGATAAGCTAACTGTTGTCACCTCTTCACACTCTGTAAACGTAAAACCAGAACTGAACATTGAACGTCAACTAGAAGCACTTTGGAAGTTGGAAGATGATCATCGAGATGACACCCTAGGCTTGTCCAGCAGTGACAGAAAGGCTTTGGACACTTGGAATGACTCAGTGAAGCTTGTTAACCATCACTACACGATGGACATACCGTTTAAAGATAGACCACCTAATCTGCCAGACAACCGTCCGTTGGCTGAACATCGTCTACGCCTTCTTGGGAACAGGCTTCAGAAGAACCCAGAGTTATCTGGAAGGTATACTGCAAGCATGCACGAACTCCTCGACAGAGGGTATGCTGAAGCTGTCACGGATGAGAACCTGAAAGGCAGAGATGGCTACACCTGGTACTTGCCTCACCATCCAGTGCTACATCCTAGAAAACCTGACAAGTGCAGACTCGTATATGATTGTGCTGCCAAATATAAAGGTGTGTCTTTGAACGACAAGGTCCATCAAGGCTCCGATCTGACAAATGGCCTAGTCGGTGTCCTGCTGCGTTTCAGACAAGAACCAATAGCTCTGATGGCGGACATAGAAGGGATGTTCCACCAGGTACGGGTAAGTGAAGGCGATCGTGATGCCCTTCGCTTCCTCTGGTGGAGAAATGACGACCCAAACGAGACACCGATGACATACCGTATGACAGCCCACCTCTTTGGTGGAGTGTGGTCGCCCAGTTGTGCGAATTTTGCCATAAAAAGATGTGCGAAGGACAACGCAGAAAACTTCGACCCAAATACAATATCCACTGTCATCAGCAACTTTTATGTGGACGATTGCCTCAAGTCTGTTGCCTCCCCTGAGGAGGCAGTGAGACTAGTGCAACAATTATGACAGTTGCTATCTAATGGCGGCTTCCACCTGACTAAGTGGGTCAGCAACTCGAGAGAAGTTCCGTGCCAGAATGTGAGTGGGCTAAAGGAGTCAAGACACTTAACCTTGATCGAGAACTATTGCCTGCTGAAAGGACCCTTGGCGTCTTATGGCGAGTAGAGTCAGACACCTATGGATTCGATGTGCATCTAGAAGAGAAACCACTAAGTCGTCGTGGACTACTGAGTACTGTCTGCTCGGTGTATGACCCTCTTGGCTTTGTGAGCCCCTTTGTACTGAGAGCCAAAATACTATTCCAAGAGCTTTGCAGAAATAAGTGTGGTTGGGACGACCCCATGCCAAGCGAGGTAAAGGACCAATGGAGCCGGTGGCTACAAGATGTGCCATTGATCCAGAACTTGGATGTGTCCCGTTGCTTGAAGCCTGAAGGCTTTGAAGTAGAGTCTGCAGAACTGCATCATTTCGCAGATGCTTCGGAGCATGGCTATGGAGCTGTGTCATACCTGAAGTTGGTCGACACCACTGGAACCCCTCATTGTTTCTTTCTCATGTCGAAGTCTCGACTGGCCCCACTTAAAAGCACCACCATTCCTCGATTGGAATTAGCAGCAGCTGTAGAAGCAGTGAAACTCGACAAATTGCTGTGCAAGGAGTTGCAGATGTCCCTCCTGACGTCGGTTTACTGGTCAGACAGTATGATAGTTCTGTGGTACCTACAACAAGAAGACAAGAGGTATCAAACCTACGTTGCCAACAGAGTTGCTGTTATACAAGAGCACTCAACTCCAAGTCAGTGGAGATATGTTGATTCAGAGTCAAACCCTGCTGATGACTCGTCGCGTGGTTTGACAGCTGCTGAAGTAGTAAGCACCTCTAGGTGGCTCCATGGTCCACCTTTCCTCTGGAAAGAGAAGAATGCATGGCCACCTCAGCCAAAGTTCAAATGCTCAATAGTGGAAGATGTCGTTGAGGTTAAACCAAACCACAAGGTTTACACTGCAACCAGTAATAAGGCAGACCCCATTGATAGGCTTATACAACGACACTCGTCATGGTATGGTCTTCTCAAGTCAGTTGCTTGGATCCTTCGATTCAAGCAGTATCTGAGCCACAAGAAGCCTCTGTCTGGTGAGCTGACCGTGATGGAGTTACGGGCTGCCACTACAGCTCTCATTGTCTATGTACAGAGCCAAACCTTCAGAAAGACCAAGGATAACTCGTTACAGAAGCTGTCCCCATTTCAGAGTGAGGATGGAACCTGGCGGGTCGGTGGAAGTCTCAACAAAGCTGAAATGCACTTCCAGACAAAGCACCCTTGGATACTACCTGCCAAGCATCACATTACTGATCTCGTCGTTCGACATTATCACGCCATGAATGGCCACGCTGGTGTCGAGCGTATCCTCTCTGAAACCAGACAAAGGTTTTGGATTGTGAAAGGTCGAGCAACGGTAAGAAGAGTGCTATCAAAGTGCATCACCTGTAAGAAGTTGAAGGCACAACCTGTGTCTCAGTATATGGGAGATCTGCCCAAGGATCGTGTAACACCTAATGAAGCGCCCTTTACACACGTGGGAGTGGACTATTTTGGACCATTCCTTATGAAACGAAATCGGAGCGAAGTCAAAAGGTATGGTTGCATCTTCACATGCCTCACGACAAGAGCCATCCATATTGAAGTTAGTCAAAGCCTCGAAACTGATTCCTTCATAAATGCGCTCCAACGCTTCACCGCTCGCCGTGTAGAACCCGTGGAAATCCGTTCTGATAACGGAACTAACTTCACCGGTGCTCAACTTGAATTGCGACGAGCTCTTGAGCAGTGGAATTTGGCCCAAATCGATGACTTCCTCCGTAAAAGGGAGATTCAGTGGATCTTCAACCCACCGGGCGCCTCTCATATGGGAGGTGTCTGGGAGAGGCAGATTCGTACCGTCCGTTCAGTCTTGAAAGGCCTACTTCCTTACAGATCTTAGATGAAGAAGGACTGACAACCTTGATGTGTCTCGTCGAAGGTATCATTAATGGTCGACCCATCATAAGGATCTCTGATGACCCGAAGGATCTAACACCGCTGACACCCAACCACCTCCTCCTGCTTCGATCAGGCCCAACTCTTCCCTCGGGACTGTTTGTTAAGCAAGACCTCTACAGAAGACGATGGAGGCAGGTTCAATACATGGCAGACATCTTTTGGAAGCGCTGGCGAAGTGAGTACTTGCCAACACTTCAAGAGCGCCAGAAGTGGCTGTGCCCAAAGCGTAACTTCCAAGTCGGTGACCTGGTTCTTGTGAAGCACGACAACTCACCTCGCCCACGTTGGCCCCTAGGGCTCATTGTCGACACCTACCCTGGATCAGATGGCCTTGTGCGATCTGTTCAAGTGAAGACCCAGTCTGGAGTCTACGTTCGTCCTGTTGACAAGATCTGTCTGTTGGAAGGAGAAATGTTGCAGGCTGATAACTGATTTGCGTCCATGTCGTCATGGCCAAATCCAGCTTCACCGCACGATCAACGAACACTTGAAGATTTCCCGTTTCAGCCATTTTGTGTATTGAAATGCATCGCTATGGCAACGCATTGGGGCCGGGATGTAATGGCTAAACGTTATATTTTTTAAAGCTTTCATAACAATTTTATTGACATTTTCTAATTTTGCTTTCCGGTTTTGCATACCGAGTCCTGATTGGCTGACTAAGTCACGTGATGACTGGTCAGCGGGCATAGCAAGCAAGAACGTGCAAACAACGTTGTACTTTATATAATCAAGCGTTTTATTTGCGAATTACTTTGTTTACACCGTATTAGAAGGCCCAGTAACGTAAGTTATATATTACATACTTTACTACTGTGTATTAGAGTTTCTAAGGTCTTCTTTGTTTATAGTTTGAACCGTGTTTTCTACCGCCTTTGGAACGTATTTGAAGCCATTTATATCAGTCCAATAAACCAAGGTTACAGGACACGAGTACAATTTATTGGGTCAAAGAGAATTATACCTATAACCCTAGCGCCGAACCGTGCGTTACATCAAGAGTTATAGCCTAATAAACACAGGGTTTAGAACTTTTTTATGGTAATAACCTAATCGACCACAGGGTTAGAACTGTTATAAACTCAAGAGTTATTAAGCCTAATAGACCACAGGGTTAGAACTGTTATAAACTCAAGAGTTATAGCGTAGAATAATACAAGAGTTAGAACTGTTATAAACTCGAAGAGTTATAGCCTAATAAACACAGGGTTAGACTGTTATAAACTCAAGAGTTATGCCTAATAGACACATTGGTTAGAACTGTTATAAACTCAAGAGTTATAGCCTAATAAATACAGGGTTAGAACTGTTATAAACTCAAGAGTTATAGCCTAATAAACACCCAGGGTTAGAACTGTTATCAACTCAAGAGTTATAGCCTAATAAACACAAGGTTAGAACTGTTATAAACTCAAGAGTTATAGCCTAATAAATACAATGTTGGAACTGTTATAAAACCAAGAGTTATAGCCTGATAAACACAGGGTAGAACTGTTATAAACTCAAGAGTTATACGGCCTAATAAACACAGGGTTTGAACTGTTATAAAACTCAAGAGCTGATAGCCTAATAAACACAGGGTTAGAAACTGTTGACCGTGGTTCTATGGTATAAAAGAGTGATTCGAGTAGTTATATTTAAAAACTGAAGTTTCTTTGTAAGTTTCCTCGTCCTTACAGCATTTAGTGTTGTGAGGACTGAATCTTTGGAGAGGTTGTAATCTGTTCAGCAGGGAGTTTTGATTCGTAGGCCTCAGCTGAATGTTTCTTTTTCCTTTTTTCTTCTATTCTCTTTATTCCTTTCTTCCATCCATCCTTTCTTTTTTCTTTCTTTTTTTCTTTCTCTTATGTCAGTTTTTTTTTTTCCTTTTCTTCTCCCCTTTCTTTCCTCTGTTCTTTTCCATTTTTCTTTGTCTCCTCTAATACTACCTGTCCTCCTATTGTATCTGTCTCTCTCGTTTTCCCTTTATTGCTTTTCCCATTTCTTTCACATTTTTCTTTCTTGATTCAATTGCCATTATTATACCTCTATTTTTTTGTTTTATGTTTTCTAATCTTTCTCGCTCGTTCGGGACGAGATGCAGTTCAAACCACTTTAAATAACCAGTGACCTCACGGCTTTCCGATATTTTAAAAAGACAGACCTATCAGATATATAATCTATTTAAAGTTTGGCTTTTATTATCGTGCCTATGGAATCAAAAAGATGGCGAGATGTGACTGGTTCAAAATTCTGCCAAATCGTAGCCGACTTGAAGCCGATAATCTAAAGCCTTTAAAAAACTGATGTCTTCTAGTTAGAGCGATCTATCACTAGAAAGCTCTAAATGCTGATATGCCTAAATTATTCCTCCAAACATTCCTTTTAGGGTGAAGTTGTGGCAGTGGATATACGCGTCAATACGCATTGAACCTGTTTTTTTTACATGGAAATGGCTCTAGCTGACGGTCGCCTGCTCAATGACCATGCATGAGAGCTTGTGACACAACAGAAACATTTGCCTTTTATTTTTATTGTGAGCCGGCTGCAATTGCGTGTTTTACGCACACGGCGTTGGCCTGGCTGGTTCTTGTATTTATAGTAAATATAGTGCGGTCCTGAGATGGATTTTTGAAGTTTCCAGCACATCGGACATTTCCAATGACGTATTTTTCCTCCCCAAAAAAAATAAAGTTTTTTGCCTCGATGTTTATTCATAGTGTAGTTCAGATTTTTCTCGATCATATATTCGCAAACAAAACGCACTTTTGCCCCGATCGCTCACGGATTTTTCTTCTAGTACCGTTCAAATGACACGAGTCCTCTTTTTCATTCACTACACTTAAGGAACAGATTCTAAATCCATTGGCTTGTTTCGAAAAGGTTTAGACGATGGGAGAGGTGATTTAGAAGCGAGATTGGAATTCTGTGGCGAGCGGAGCTACCGAAAGAGGACTGGCCGTATGGTATTTGGACTAGATATAACGTTGGTGTACACTTATCATTGCAACGGAATATTTCACGCCACGGTGAAAACGACACGCCGCGCTATTTACGAACAAGATGGTCTAAAGTATCTACATGGCCTGAAAGCGCGTCATCATATGAGCTGAAGTACGAGAAAAACTTGGTACAAAACAGAAAAGTTAGTGGCGAACCTCCCAATCAACGAACGATAGCTGACATTGAAGATGGACTCTCCACACTGACAGTAGTATGGAAGACTTCGTTCGTACCAAGCTGTGTAGGGGTTACAGGACACCTTGATGATAACAGCACAAAGCCCGGGCTTTTTCTTTAACCATTGAACAACTGTTTACCGAGATGGGTTCCTATATAAGGATAAACGTCGCGGGAAATGTTAACTGCGATAGCCGGCCCGACGACAGGCGTTATTCGAGCCTGCCGTTCCTTGGAGCTCGGAGTCGCCTCGTGGAATGGTTCCGGTAGACTGTACCGATACGTACGTCTATGACTACTTCCCAAAACGATTCCAAGACTTTCAATGGATGTCCGACAAATGCCATGCGAGAGAAAATTTCGAAACTCGAAAAAAGACGACACTCGATCCTTACATTTACACACTGTAAAGAATCCGCGGGCCCGTTACTCGACGGACTCCTCACGGAGCTCTTGCCTAAAAGATCAATGAACAAAATCCCTCGATTATCGATAATGCTTGTGCCTCGTATTCCGTCTGTGTACATGCTTACGAAGAAAAGCTAGCGGTTCTAATAATGCTGTTCAGTAGATGCCAAACCAGA
>JAUJYZ010001377.1:0-50000 GCA_033675265.1 Actinostola sp. cb2023
CAATATATTGTTTGATTTAAAGTCCTGGTAGAGGGGCAATTGCGAGTATGTAGGAACTGCGTTAAGTCATGTTGGGAACTAAATAACTTTCCACATGACACTTACCAGGCTAACTTGCATTCAGCACCTTGATTCCAGCTTCACAACTGTTACTCGTTCCAATTGTTGCTCGCAATATAAAATATGTTTCTGCATGTCACAGATCCTGAACTCTTTAAAACAACTATTGAAAGGACACATATTAAACTCAACAAAATAACGCAAAACCGCCAATGTTTTGTACGAAAGACAATCAATAAACATGTATGTAACTAATAGAAGATGACTCTCCGTGCTTGCTACACAAAAATAATGCATGCTGAGTTCTTGAAAGCTGACTAGTGGATGCACGATGGGGGAAGCGAGTGCATTCAGCAGCTTCCAAGCTATCAGAAGTGCATATTTTTGAATAGAAGAACGTGGAGAGTCATCTTCTATTCGCTGTATTATACAAAAAACTAGTTCCAGATATACAGGCTTTCTTTTCGCTGCTCCATATTTCTATAACATAATAATGCACGCCTCAGCTGCAACCGATAATATCGCGCGTTCTTGGGAGGTACACATATTTTATATTACAACGAGTGATAAAAATCGAGCTGATTTCACTTGATACACTGTCTTTAATATTAGCATTGTACTAAATAATAATATAATGGAGAATATTTATTCTTAGAATATAGTCATACTCACTCGACCAATCAGTGCCCAGCATTTGTGTGTGTTCTATATCTCATAAAGTAACTAATGTAGCTTTCACAATGGACTCATTAGTATTCTCTATATAGAGAATACTAATAAAGCTCTTTGTTTTCTTTTGTTACAAAGCCTTATTAGTATTCTCTATATAGGGAATACTAATGACTAACTTAGAGAATACTAGAGTGCAAATATTTTATCCGTGAAATAGTTAACTAACTAAATAGTACTAAAAAATATCACCAAATGCTATATTATTGTTGTCTACTTAGTAGTAAGATGTTAATTAGTACTAAATGTTAGCGCTTATTTCACGGATATAATATTTGCACTCTAATATATAACGTGTACTAAACTATATACAAAAAATATTAATTATAATACAATCTTAGTTTAATCTTCAAATACTATTCAAATATTATATCACAATCGGCAATAAATCGACAGTTATTTGGATTCGTAGCAGCTTGATTTATACATGAAAAATGATACAGAAATACAGATCATAACTGTACTAAACACTAAAGAAACGTAGCGAGTCACTTACTCTTCAAGATGAAATCACAAAATAGTTTCTCCATGTTCTACAAGAAGTGTAGATGTACGGATATTCATCAGTCATCCAAATTATCCGTATGATTATTGCGATATATATAGTTAGCCCAATCTTTCAATATATTAAATGTCCACATCGATCGTGCTTGAGTTTTCTTTGGTGTCCATTATTTCTCTCGTTTTTTCAATTTCGTCCGTTCTAAACTGGTTTGAGGAAACTTTGAGATTGCTGCTCTTCATTTCCACAACAAATACCGGTAATTTCTAGCGTTGCAAGCTTGTATTAAAGCCTCAAGCTTCGGATATTACACACAACTGAACAGCTTTGCATAATCGTATGTGCATTTGAAATCAGTATTCCTTTGGGAAAGCAACAGACATGCAGCCAAATAATACTCTCGTGAGTATGACTATATTCTAAAACGGTTAGAGAATAAACACGTACACTCGTGCTTTATGGAATTTAGAGCTCCTCGCATTGATAGAAGGGCCACTCGGCGCTACGCGCCTCGGAGCTCTAAATCCCATAAAGCACTCGCGTTATTCTCTAACCCTTACTTAGAATATAGTCATACTCACTCGACCAATCAGCGCCCAGCATTTGTGCGCTCTATATCTCATAAAGTAACTAATAGGACTTTAACAATGGACTCATTAGTATTCTCTATATAGAGAATACTAATAAAGCTCTTTGTTTTCTTTTGTTATAAAGCCTTATTAGTATTCTCTATATAGGGAATACTAATGACTAACATAGAGAATACTAGAGTGCAAATATTATATCCATAAAATAGTAGTAAAACTAGTAAAATGTTAATTAGTACTAAATGTTAGCGCATATTTCATGGATATAATATTTGCACTCTAATATATAACGTGTACTAAAACTATATACAAAAAATAATATGCTACTACAATCTTAGTTTAATCTTCAAATATACTATTCAAATATTATATCATAATCCAATAAATCGCTAAGCAGCTAGATTTATACATGAATACTGATACAGAAATACAGATCATAACTATACTAAACACTAAAGAAACGTAGCGAGTCACTTACTCTTCAAAATGAAATCACAAACGGGTTTCTCCATGTTCTACAAGAAGGGTAGATGTACGGATATTCATCAGTCATCCAAGTTTTCCGTATGATTATTGTGATATAGTTAGCCCAATCTTTCAATATATTAAATGTCCACATCGAGCTTGAGTTTTCTTTGGTGTTCATTATTTCTTTCGTTTTTCAATTTCGCCGTTCTAACAACTGGTTGAAGAAACTTTGAGATTTCTGCTCTTGATTTCCACAACAAATATCGGTAATTTCTAGCGTTGCAAGCTTCGTATTTAAAAGCCTCAAGCTTCGGATATTCATCTTCACTCAACTGAAGTCACACGCAACTGAACAGCTTTGCATAAACGTATTTGCATTTGAAATCAGTATTCCTTTGGGGAAAGCAACAGACATGCAGCCAAAGAATACTCTCGTGAGTATGACTATATTCTAAAACGGTTAGAGAATAAACACTCGTGCTTTATGGAATTTAGAGCGCCTCGCATTGATAGAAGGGCCACTCGGCGCTACGCGCCTCGTGGCCTTCTATCTGCTGCTCGGAGCTCTAAATCCCATAAAGCACTCGCGTTATTCTCTAACCCCTTACATAGTAAAGGTATTTTAGTCCAGCTTGGATCAATCGATGCGAGGTTATAAGTATTTAGAAGGCAGCATGTCGCCATTTTGAAATACAGGAAGCCCAAACATATAAGTGAACTTACAAGTGAACCGAGGGCCGAGAATCTAGTGGGTCAAATTGGAAAACCAGTATAGTTGTATTGCTGTATTTGTAAACCCACTCAAAATAAAGATTATTGATTATTATTAGGTATTTTTACTCGTCGCGGTGCAGGTCGTACTAACAATTCCTATTGGATATTATTTTTTTGATATTACATAGCCTGCGTAGCTTGGCTTTCCAATGGAAAGGGGACTGGGGCAAGGAAGGAAATGAGGGGGGAGGGGGAGGAGGAAAAGAGTGGTGAGAGGGGTAAGGGGGAGGCGGCCACAAGCCCATTGAATGTCGCGTTCCGCCCCCTTGATAAACTAGACGCTCTACTAGCGTGAAGTCGGGCTTCTAAATGAAATGTAGCCTATTTGAACTAAATATAGATATCTTAGTGCGATCGTTGCGTGACTCGGTAGAAGATCCTTTCCTTGCAATTTCAGTACTCATTTCACCAACTCAGCGAATCATGAATGATAATGACATAGTTTATTTGGTACCATAAATATATCCATACAAATACAAATAGCGTATATATAAGCTAGACATCGCATAGTGATTAAACAGTGTTTGGATGAAGTGTAAATAAATAGGTACATCGGCTTGGTGTCTGAAAACCTCACAACTGTTCTCTTCATGATCACTGCGTGTATCAACTCACTTCGTTCTAAGTTCTAAAGATCTCTAAACCCTTTGAAGTACTAGTACAGACTGGAATGATGAATCCATGTCTCTATGAATTATTGTTGTTTTTTTTTGAAAACAAGACGGACATACTAGTAACAGTCCTCCAACTGAAAATGTTTGCAGCGAATCATAGAAATGACAATGACAATAGTTTATTTGGTGCCATAAATATATCCATACCAAATACAAATATAAATAAACTAGACATCGCAGCGTGATCCACATGCATGGTAGTCTCCCTCGCATCCGTTTTTTAGTTCCGAACTAAAAACGGATGCGAGGGAGACTACACTTGTGCATGGTGACTCGAACAATCATGAACCCGGGGTCATGAACAATATTTCCTGCATTCTGGGCATTCAAATCAGTGATTTACTTACAACTGAACCGATTTCAAAACTCAGCAAAATAAACATATATCAGTGTTATAAGCTTACCACAACACATAATTACAGCGGTACAAAGTATAGAAGACATTTGACTTCGCTTAGATTTCAATCTTGTGTCACGGTTGTGCGATACTCATGTGCGATACTGATAGCATATTTCTCTTCTTAAACTTCTCGCATTTTGCTTTGATCCCCATTATTTCATCATTTAAGTCAACATGTGAAGTCATTTGAGCGATATTTGAGTTGTTTTGAGTAACACTTGTTTGTGAAGAATGTCCCGTGTTGATCAGAGCCTTCGGTAATTATCTGAGCGGCTGGCACAGGGCGCATGCGCTGTAGTTTGCAATTAGAGGTCAACCACGACGACAAAGAACGGGTCTCATTTTTATAGTCGGGTCTTTCACAGGAAGCCCGACTAATAAACAAATCACATCAGAACATCGCCGGAAGCCTTGACCGGAAGTTAAGATCGACTGCTGTCAAGACTGAAAAGTGTTTCTGCGAAGTGAAGATGCTTTGAGATGATGTCATGAATGTAACAGATCGTCCCTGGAGCAAGAATATCAAACAAAAACAAAACGGTACACAGACTGTTCACGTTGGGATCACTTCACACACTCTCACTCGAAGGCACGGAAATATGATCCAAAACATGCTGGAATTAACTTACAGTCCCGCTCCACATAGCGCGCACTCGATGGGCTGAAACAAGTTGCCCTAAAATGTTGTAAACATTACATAGAACCGTGAGTTAAATTATGGTTCTGAGTCTTATATGTAGTCTTGTAAACAGACAGTGGTAAATTACAAGTAAACAATGATAAATATATTTACTAGGCTTGTGTCTGTAGTTATTGTATTCCATTTATAAGCTTAGTAATAGCGAAGCGCATTAGTGACGTCACAACTCAGACAAACAAACCAAATTTTTCATATCCTTCAGTCCGATTTTGTTAGTTTGTTTTTTACTGACATTTGTTTTGAAAATAAGCAGTGTTTGCATGATAAAATGTAGGTTTCTCCGTGTTCTTTTTAGTACGATTACAGTTGCATGATCCTTGTCTGAGTCATGCATCTATTTCGCGACCTATTTTTAGAACCGACGCACATCGGTATTATTTCTTTGTTAACAAACCCGTTTTTCTTCGATTTACGTTAGACATAATTATCACCAAGACTTCCATATTCGTTGATATGACTGGTGTGTTTTTACGAATACGATCATAGACGAAAGCTTTCAACTTTCTGCTCTTCTTTGGTAGACGCCGGTTTCAGCGTTCGTACTGGTAATCTACTGGGGTCACGACCCCGATCACAATCACCTCTACTGAGCATTTACATACAAGACCATCAGAGCTGTATAATAAATAAACTTGACATAACGAGATCTTTATATTCTGTTACGTGGATCTACCGCGAACGTCGTGTGCGTTTGTATGTGGAATGAGCGTTTTCATAGACTTGGTAGCATTCATGGCTATACAACCATCGCACACAATTGCCCAAGAAATTGTGTCATGATCGTGGTTTTGGTTAAATGGCAAATATAAAACACTCCAATAATTTATAAACATTTTGTAAAATAATCCTGTATTTATTTTCCCCAAAAACCGTGTTTATATATTTTTCCGAAGCAGTTTTCGCAAAATCCCGCGAGAAATTTTAATTCGGGCCCAGGCCCCAATCGGCCAATTCTCTTGAATTCTCAGCCTTTTTCAGTCAAACTTAATCGATCATCTAAGGGAGTCTGGGACCAGAAAACTTGGTTTCCCTGTGGAACAGAGGCTTGGGTACTAATGTTTTCAAAATGGCTACCAGAATTACTGTTTTTGTCGAGGAAAAGCTTGACGAATTATCGGCATTTGCCTCGAGTCACGGCACTACGGACAAATGTCAACAACTCCAAAAAGGTGGTTCTTGGAATTGTATAAACACAAGAACAAGTTGTGGATTAGAAAGACCAATATAAATACAAGAAATCCCCGATGTACAATTTTTTCTCATGGACACTGGCGAGCAACAAGAAGACGATTTACTTCGTACGCTGCCATTTACCGTACATCGGGAGGCCATTTTATCACGAGTTCACATGAGAAAAGCTGGTTGATAAACACTACTTGTTGTGAAAATAAATGTAAGTCAAGAAACCATATTCATTGAACTTTTATTTGAATGTTTGAATGTTTCCTAAGTGTTTCGTATTTACAGCATGTCTCTACAAACCTGAGGACTTTACCGAATTTACTGTAAATTTGCCTGACCGGGAGGTCAAAATTCGACACGGTAGACTGAAAACTAGATGCTAATTAGATAATATCCCGGATATGACATCGAATTGTGTGCGATGACGGCGAGCGTACACAATATTTCCTCGATAAGAGTCAAAGCATGTGCTCGCAAGGACATGCGTATACGTAAGCATATTTACATTCGCTCTCATTCGCACTACATTCGGGCTTGTTCGTCGCGTCGTCGCAGTCATTGAGCCGTCCAGCGGTGTTGCGAACAAACGACTGCTTTGTAACCTTTCCTTACGACGACGACGAAGAAAAGAGCCCATTTTATAACTCGATCGGGCTACGCCCATCGCCCATCGAGTAATAATAAGTCCAAGAATTACCCGTGTGGAGAGGTCTGTACAGCCCCGCAAATGATCCCGGCCCGCAAATGATCCCAGGCCCGCAAATGATCCCCAAACTAGGCCCGCAAATGATTCCGGCCCGTAAATGATCCCCGATGAGTTCCGCAAATGATCCCCAGTAAAACACTTGCACTGGTCGGATACAAGTTGAGAGATTTTGAAAATTAATTAATTAATTAATTAAAATAAAGCCTGAAAAGAAATCCTGAACAGATATACAGTATGGTAGAAAATTTATTATCAAGACGATTTTAAACCTTGTGACACTAATTTGTTACTGATTCGACGGTCTGTCCAAGTCTAAAGAGAAAGCCGCAGACGAGTATGAATGCATGGCGAGTTTGCTTGGGCATCAAGCTGAAATTCACTATCACAGTCTCAAGGCAATGGTGTCTTCAAATGGAGACATAGCAGAAGAGCTCAAGCAAAAGTACGGAGAATATCGAAGGGATTACTTCCGTAGAAATCTGCCCAAAGTGTGCGGGAAAGAGTTCGAAAGCTATTCAAAGGGAGTATTTGAGAGCACGAGGGGAAGTTTACAGGTGTATTCGATTCCGACGACAATGAGTTCTGTGATAACTGCACAAAAGTTGGTTGTTATACTTGACACTGAGCCAGAATAACACTTTTCTTTGACGTTGATTGAGTTCGTTACTGTTATAATATCATAATAATGATGATTTATATAGCGCCAGATCTATGCGCAATCAGTGTACATAAATCTGGCGCTATATAAATCATCATTATTATGATATTGATAAGAATTATGATATATGTATAGAAATGAAAACTGATGGAGAATATACAGAATAAATGTTCGGAAAAAATCAGACGCCTCGAGCGGGATTCGAACCCACGACACCCCGATTTCATGACAGGTGCTCTACCCACTGAGCTACCGAGGCAACTACAGGAGTAGTTATGATATTATAACAGTAACGAACTCAATCAACGTCAAAGAAAAGTGTTATTCTGGCTCAGTGTCAAGTATAACAACCAACTTTTGATGATGACTCCTTAGTCGAAAACGTTTGAACAAACAAAACAACTTCTTAAGCCTGGTAAACTTTCAAAAAACCTTACTCAGCGAATACTATGTCAAAAATATATTGAGTTTTGCAAGAACTATATAGAAAACACTAATAATATGGTTATGATTATTATATGATTATTAGTTTTATATAAATGTTGAATATTGAAAAATAAATTTGCTTTGATATTTCTTTGACTATTATACTTGAATCCCACACCAGTCCCGAGTTCCAGTCCTAGTTTTACTGGGATCATTTGCGGGCCTCATTGGGGATCATTTGCGGGCCGGGATCATTTTGGGGATCATTTGCGGGCCTCATTGGGGATCATTTGTGGGCCGGGATCATTTGCGGGCCGGGAGCCGGGATCATTTGCGGGGCTGTACAGGTCAAACGGTCGCGACAACTAAACGTAATATTTATATTCTGTCAATCATTCGGACTCTCTCAGTCTCCCTACTCGGCAGAGAAGAGAGCCCCCTTACAACATAATATTTTGCTGTCTATGTTAGACTCTCTCAGAAGAGGAGAGAGATGATTTAGAATGTAAATAAATTTAACGGAATGCGCCGTCTGAGTTGCTATGGCGGGAGTGCTCTAAACCTCCTGCTCCACTCCAGGTTAATTCCCATCAAATCATCACCGAAACTCCTTATATTATTATTCCTTCTAATTGAAATATAAGGCTATAAGGAATCTATAAATGAGTAAAAGGAGACAAAGGGAGACTGTTTCATCAAGCTCAAGTCAGGAATCATCTCCTGTCCCAAATATCTTTAAAATGGCGGACGAGAGCTTCGAGCAAGAAACGGACAAATTTGGAAATGAGAAAGAAACACCTACTCTGGAAATGATATATAAAATCCTAATGAATGTACAAGGAAATATCTAGGAGATCATGGAGGACAACAAGATTATTAAGAAGGAACATGAAGACTTAAAGAAAGCTTTGGATTTCCAATCGGGAACCATTGACAAGCTTACTCAAGAGAACAATCGATTGAAACAAATGGCCAGTGAGCATGAGAAATTACTTAAGCAATGCAAAGACGAAGCGAAAGTATTAAGAAGCGAAATGTATGAATTAGAGGAGCGTCAAGACGATTTGAACCAATATCAAAGGAAGCATAACCTCGAAATACATGGAATCCCTGAATCGCTCTTGACGTCGAGATAGAATATGACAAAATTTATATCGTCCATAGGAATCCGTCAAAACAAGAAATCCGGCCAATAATTGTGAAATTCTTGGCTTACTCTGATAAGAAAGAACTGTACGAAGCAAGACGAAAATTGAGGACGCTGAAGGTTACCGAGGATAAATTTAACGGAGCGACGAGAATATATATAAATGAAAATCTCACAACATCTAGGAAGATTCTCTATTCTGAGGGTAGGAAAAGAGTAAAACAAAACAACTGGTTTGCTTCCTGGACTTATGATGGAAAGATCTTCGTGAAAAAGGAAAAAGGAGCACGGTCACTCAAAATAACTAAGCAAGCGGATTTGGAGGATATTTACTACTAAACCAAGTGACTGTTTGGATCTTCGGGCTTCAGTTAAGTTATGCTTTATATTAGTATGAAAGGTGTTTCTTTCACTAAAATATATACTGAATTTATTTCAGCTCGAACTTTGAAGGAAACCAATATATCTTATGTGATTCTAAGTTATAAAATATACTAAATGGGGTAAACCTGGAGGAAGGCCGTTTTTTTTTTTCATCAGAATGGTCTTTTGTTATAATTCCCTTAGTGATTTGCATTGTTTACTTGTTTTTTGTATATTGTTGATCCTTTTGTTGATACTATTCGCTTGTGACTATTCGACATGTTTTGTTTCTTTTCTTTTACGGGTCTCAAAGGAGAATCAGTTCATTAATATAAAATGGATTTGAACTATGAATTGATATCACTCAATGTCCGGGGAATGCGTGAATATAAAAAATGCAGAAAAATGATAAATTGGCTGTTTAAACATGGAGGCGAATCAGGAATATCGTTCTTACAGGAAACTCATGGTACACCCGAAATAGAAAAATCAATGGAAGCATCGTTTTAGAGGCGAAATTATTTTCTCACATGGATCATCGCATAGTAGAGGAGTGGCGGTCCTTATAGGACATAAATTAGAGTTTAAAGTGCACCTAACCCCTGTGAGATTTTTTAAAAATCTATTCAATATAAGCTGAATAGTTGTTGGGTTCAGTATTTTGTGATTTGAACCTTGCGTTTATGAGTTATAGAGGTTTGAAATCTCAATATGCAAATTTGATGACGTCTACCCAGGAATCATTTATTATACAAAAACGCCCTTGTGCTGATTATTGACATTTGTAAACTTACAGAATATTTTCACAGTCTTTATAAATGATTTTATAACTTTTTTGCCCATTTCAAAAAAATAAGTTCTTCTTGAAAAAGTCTAAATAAGTTATGGCAAATTCCTGGGTAGACGTCATCAAATTTGCATATTGAGATTTCAAACCTCTATAACTCATAAACGCAAGGTTCAAATCACAAAATACTGAACCCAACAACTATTCAGCTTATATTGAATAGATTTTTAAAACAATCTCACAGGGGTTAGGTGCACTTTAAGTTAATAGACACGATCATTGATAATGAGGGACGACTAATTATCTTGAATTGTGAAATACAAGGTAATAACTGTCTCTTAATAAATTCGTATTTTCCAAATATAGAAAAGGAACAAATATCCCTTTTAAAGAGTATTTTAGAAAAAGTACAAAGTTTGGATCTGCCTACAGACTCTACGATAATATGGGGAGGTGATTTTAACTTTGTTTCCGACTTAGATCTAGAAAGCTCAGGTGGGAACCCCAAAATAAAAATCGGTTCAGTAGAACAACTTCAATCGATTCTGCAGGATTTGGATATTTGCGACATATGGAGAATCCGCAATCCCCTAACAAAGCGTTTCACTTGGAGGGGTTCTGCCCAAGGATTAGTATCCAGCAATTTGGAGACACTATAATAATAATAATAATCTTTATTTTGAGTGGGTTTACAAATACAGCAATACAACAATACTGGTTTCCAATTTGGCCCACTAGATACAATAACTACAGATTACAATAATTACAGAACAACACTAGTTACAATTGAAAACACTGACCTAATGAGATCATATTTTACAATAAACCTGAGAATTTTACGGTATATTTTACACTATACCGTCGGCTAGATTACTTCTTTACTTCCGACTCTTTGCAAGCGGTAGTACAGGGTGCTGATATCATCCCTGCCCCAGCGACTGACCACTCAGCGTTAACATTGAAGTTCAATCCCTTACCACAAAATAAAACACGGACCTTCCTTTTGGAAAATTAATAATTCACACCTCAAGGACAAAAACTATGTTCAAATGATACAAGAACTTTTAATTAATACTAAAAAAGATTTCACTAACAATAATATCAACCCGCACCTTCGTTGGGAGCTTATTAAATATGAAATTAGAAAAGCCTCCATCTCCTTCGCTGAAGCAAAAGTAAAACAAAATCGTTTAAGTTATAAGGATTTAGAACAGAAAATACGGGAAATTGAACAAATTGATAATTGGCAATTGGATGACACCTTGTTGAAAGACCATGAGCTACAACAGAACAAACTAAACGAGCGAAGCGATTACATCACAGAAGGTATAATTCTCAGGTCAAAAATAACATGAATTGAACAAGGTGAAAAAAAGCAATAATATTTTTTATCTTTAGAAAAACGACGCAAATGTAAAACTCATATACGGAAAATTGTGGAGGGTGACAATGAAGTAACCAATCCGAAAGAGATTTTAAAAAGTCTGGAAAAGTTATATAAAAAAATTGTATTCTCAAAAAAATATACTGTCTGAAGAAGAATGTTTAGATTTTATAAGCAAAATAAATACTCCTAGATTAAACGAGACCGAAAAAATGAAAGGCGAGGGTTATCTCTCACTGGTAGAATGCCATGAAAGTTTAATGGAAATGGGCAATGACAAAACACCAGGTAATGATGGTTTAAGTAAGGAATTTTACTTAACTTTTTGGAATGAATTAGGTGAAGATATGGTTAACAGTTTAAATTATAGTTTCGAAAACGGATCTATGGCTACATCTCAACGACAGGTTATAGTTACAATGTTAGAGAAACCCAACAAAGATGCGAGGTTTTTAGAAAAACTGGCGTCCTATCAGTCTTATAAATGTTGACGTTAAGGTTTGTAGCAAGGCACTCTGTAACAGAATCAAAACTCTCTTACCAAAATTGATAAATCCTAATCAAGCTGCTTTTGTTACAGGCAGGAGTATTGATGAGCCACTGCGTTTCCTAATAGACACATTCGATCATGCAGAAGGAAAAAATGAATCTTTTGTTTTATTTGCAGCGGATTTTCAAAAAGCTTTTGACTCAGTCGAACACAATTTTATATTCGCGGTTCTGAAACATTTTGGTTTTGGAGATGACTTTGTGCACTGGATAAAGATAATGCTGACAGATACAAGAAGTTGTGTTTTAAACAATGGTTACGTTTCAGATTTTTTCGATCTAAAACGCGGGACAAAGCAGGGTGATCCAATATCACCGTATTTATTCATCTTAGTGAGAGAAATAATGGCGGAATTAGTTCGTAATAACGCTGATGTCCAAGGAATACAGTTAAATAAAGAATCAGATCCAACAAAACTAGTTATTTTTGCAGATGATGAAACGTTTTGTATAAAAAAAGGAAAAATCATTGGAAAAGATATTAGAGATTTTAGATATATTTAAAAGCTGTTCGTCCCTTCAATTAAATTTAGATAAATCTGAAGTTGGATGGTGTTACAAAATTCGTTTAGATCAATTGTATTCCTTCCATTGTTTCACATTGTTTCTTTCTCCGGCACGCATAGTTATTGTTCGTTAGTCATTAAGTAATGTAAATTCACATGTGATTATGTAATGTAAGTAGAAGTATAAATACGCCCAAGTAACTTGTATCAAGTTCGTTCAGTCAATCAGTCAGAGTCGACAGTTATATATCAAGAATCAGTTGAACCCATCAACAAGTGAACTCAGTTAAGAATCAGTTGAACCCCTCAACAAGTAACTTGAGTCAAGGATCGTCCAGAAGGAAACACTTCAAAGTACAAGTGAAGTACAACAAGTTAAAGTACAAGTGAAGTACAACAACTTTAAAGTACAAGTGAAGTACAATACAAGTAAAGTACAAGTTATCTACAAGACAAGTATAGTATACGACAGTGGATATATTCGACTACAAGTCTGCTGCACCGCGTTATTAACAAATCTAGCTAGAGTACTTTTAAAAGCAGTCAAGCACAACTACAAGCATGCTCGAGAATCCATCGGTGCTCTTCGGCGTGGGCTCGGAAATCGCCCCGCCAGAGAACCGCTGGAGAACTTGTCTGCTAGAACGGCTTCTGGGGCGTGATACGCACTCGAGCGCATCAACCTGGACGGAGACATAATCTCATTACGGTTTGACAGCTTGAAAGGTAAGTCTTCTTTTGACCTCGCTCTCCCTCTCTCGGGAAGGAGGTCAAAAGAAGACTATGGCGCACAAGGTAACGTACTTGTCGTCTCCAACCAAAACTTCCAGACTTTAAAACAAAATCTGGACACGTCTTTTGCCGTCCAGGCATGTTCAGGATTTCTCTGTCGTCTAACTCCGGCAATGTCAGTTGATAATCAAACTTTTATCGAAAAAACATCGCTTCGATTTTCTATGAACATCTGTCTGACTATGAACCGTGCAGGGAATGACTGAAGTGCATAAATATTTTTCAATATCTTGTAAACAACTTTGATCTCTTGGATCCATCTTTCAACAGTCCTTTCAACAAACTGTCAACACTGACTTTTGCCGACGGCGTCCGTTTTAATGAATGAAAATATGGCTGAGCTCTGATTGGCCCTATTTTTTTGTGGCAAAAAATAGGGTCAATCAGAAGCCAGCATTATCTCACGCCCCAGAAGTCGTTTTAGCAGGTAAGTTCTCCAGCGGTTCTCTGGCGGGGCGATGTTTCATCCGAGCCCACGCCGAAGAGCACCGATGGATTCTCGAGCATGAACTACAGGAAGGCCACAAGAAACTACTTTGGACAGCGACAGAACACGTCAACGTAAGACAAAATTGTAAAAAAAAAAAAAAACGCTTAGTTAGTATCGTATCTTTACTCGTTTAATTTAACTTTAGTATTTTTTTCGTTAGTCAATACTTTCTTTATTTAATTTCAGTTAACGTTATCAGCGTAATTAAGTCGCGTAATAAATTCCTTGAATGTATATATGGTCCCGGAATTGCTTTGTTTTGTATTGTATTGTTTCGGATCGACAACGTGGGCCCTGTCATGTGATTGATATTGTCACAGATGGGTGGGCCCTCCTAAAATAGATAATCAGCTTTCGGCGAGGATTAAAAAGAAAATTAACTTTCAATCGATCTGAAGGTATAAAGGTTCTTGGTATCTTTTTCTCTCATAATAAGGTACCTATGTAACAATAATATTGAACGTGTGTTCGATAAATTTAAATCAATTCTGAGTGTGTGGAAGATGAGAAATTTAACATTGTACGGGAAAGCCGTTGTAGTATTAGCAATCTCGCAGTTACTATATGTATATAAGCACCCCTGACATATACATTAAGAAAGTAGAAGATGAATAAATACGCCCAAGTAACTTGTATCAAGTTCGTTCAGTCAGTCAATCAGAGTCGACAGTTATATATCAAGAATCAGTTGAACCCATCAACAAGTGAACTCAGTTAAGAATCAGTTGAATCCCTCAACAAGTAACTTGAGTCAAGGATCGTCCAGAAGGAAACACTTCAAAGTACAAGTGAAGTACAACAAGTTAAAGTACAAGTGAAGTACAACAACTTTAAAGTACAAGTGAAGTACAATACAAGTAAAGTACAAGTTATCTACAAGACAAGTATAGTATACGACAGTGGATATATTCGACTACAAGTCTGCTGCACCGCGTTATTAACAAATCTAGCTAGAGTACTTTTAAAAGCAGTCGAGCACAACTACAAGCATGCTCGAGAATCCATCGGTGCTCTTCGGCGTGGGCTCGGAAATCGCCCCGCCAGAGAACCGCTGGAGAACTTGTCTGCTAGAACGGCTTCTGGGGCGTGATACGCACTCGAGCGCATCAACCTGGACGGAGACATAATCTCATTACGGTTTGACAGCTTGAAAGGTAAGTCTTCTTTGACCTCGCTCTCCCTCTCTCGGGAAGGAGGTCAAAAGAAGACTATGGCGCACAAGGTAACGTACTTGTCGTCTCCAACCAAAACTTCCACACTTTAAAACAAAATCTGGACACGTCTTTTGCCGTCCAGGCATGTTCAGGATTTCTCTGTCGTCTAACTCCGGCAATGTCAGTTGATAATCAAACTTTTATCGAAAAAACATCGCTTCGATTTTCTATGAACATCTGTCTGACTATGAACCGTGCAGGGAATGACTGAAGTGCATAAATATTTTTCAATATCTTGTAAACAACTTTGATCTCTTGGATCCATCTTTCAACAGTCCTTTCAACAACTGTCAACACTGACTTTTGCCGACGGCGTCCGTTTTAATGAATGAAAATATGGCTGAGCTCTGATTGGCCCTATTTTTTTGTGGCAAAAAATAGGGTCAATCAGAAGCCAGCATTATCTCACGCCCCAGAAGTCGTTTTAGCAGGTAAGTTCTCCAGCGGTTCTCTGGCGGGGCGATGTTTCATCCGAGCCCACGCCGAAGAGCACCGATGGATTCTCGAGCATGAACTACAGGAAGGCCACAAGAAACTACTTTGGACAGCGACAGAACACGTCAACGTAAGACAAAATTGTAAAAAAAAAAAAAAACGCTTAGTTAGTATCGTATCTTTACTCGTTTAATTTAACTTTAGTATTTTTTTCGTTAGTCAATACTTTCTTTATTTAATTTCAGTTAACGTTATCAGCGTAATTAAGTCGCGTAATAAATTCCTTGAATGTATATATGGTCCCGGAATTGTTTTGTTTTGTATTGTATTGTTTCGGATCGACAACGTGGGCCCTGTCATGTGATTGATATTGTCACAGATGGGTGGGCCCTCCTAAAATAGATAATCAGCTTTCGGCGAGGATTAAAAAGAAAATTAACTTTCAATCGATCTGAAGGTATAAAGGTTCTTGGTATCTTTTTCTCTCATAATAAGGTACCTATGTAACAATAATATTGAACGTGTGTTCGAGAAATTTTAATCAATTCTGAGTGTGTGGAAGATGAGAAATTTAACATTGTACGGGAAAGCCGTCGTAGTATTAGCAATCTCGCAGTTACTATATGTATACTCCAAAGTAAGCACCCCACATTAAGAAAGTAGAAGATGAAATAAAAAAGTTTATATGGAATGGCAAGAAACCTAAAGTTAAATATAAAACCTTAATCGGCGATTATAATCAAGGTGGAATAAAACTTCGTGATATGGAAGCTATCATTCAAGCAAATCATGTGAGCTGGACAATGAAATTTATGGAAAAGTCACACGAGGATTATTGGAAATCCATTGCTAAAATGTATTTTGATTCATTAGGCGGATTATAAATTTTAGGTGAAAAGTTTGATTCTACCTTTTTAAATAAAGTTAAAGACTTTCCCAAGTTTTATTCGGAAATTATAAATGCTTGGGCTTCAGTTAGTGAAACTAAAATATCAAATGCCGAAGACATCTTAAGACAACCGATTTGGTTTAATAAGTACATACTCTTAAAAAACGGAATTTTCAACTATTTTAATAATAAAAGAATAAAATAATATTATGAAGAAGGGGATAAAGGTAATAAATCAAGTGTGGGACAGTACTGGTCCAAACTGGGATGTTATTAAACAAAATGGGTGGGTAGACAATGAATATTTGTTATGGAGAGGTATCATTGATGCCATTCCCAAACGATGGAGAAAATGGCCAGACAAGCGTAACAAGTAGTTTAGAGACACAAGAGAAATATATAGAAATAGCAAGTAGACTTACTCCTCTTAATAAAGTAAAAACCAAGATGATTTATTGGAAATTAATCAAAAGAAAATGTAAAAAGCCAACCTCACAAAGTTACATTTCAAAAAAAATTAGATGAACGGGACATTGAGTGGTCATCGGATTACTCAAGAATCAGGAAGAGTACGATTGATACTAGATTACGTCCGTTCCAGTTTAAGATCATAAATAATTGCCTCTTTTTGAACAAAAAACTTTATGACTTTAAGATAGTGGACTCACCAAAATGTACATTTTGTCTTAATCAAAAATGAATCAACAGAACATTTTTCTTGTTGAGTGCAATGAAACAAATAATTTTTATATAAAATGTAGAAATTGGTTAAAGCAGCCTAATATCAATTTACCAGAGTTAAATTTAAAAAATGTTCTACTTGGTAGTGATGGTAACACTATAGAAAATTTTCTATTTTTGCTATTTAAATACGTTTTGTACACTACGAGAGGTAGGAAAACATGTCCAGTTCTAATGCATTTTAAATCTATAGTGAACCAATATGAGAAAATAGAATACTGGATAGCAGAAAAAAAACAAGTTGACTCACATTTAATTAAATATGAAATAATAATAATTTTACTTTAATCAGATTATTAAATGAAAAAAATGTAAAAAAATCTTGAAATCTTTGTAAATAATTAGCTTTTGTGACCCAATGTGTAATGTTTTCTTTTTTGTATTCTCATCGTGTAATTTATGTCTCTATCATTATTAGTCCAAGTTGTAAAAATGTTTGTAACCCTATTTGTATGTGAAGCAAAATTTAAAATTAAAAAAAGAAAAAAAGAAAAAAAAGGGAATGCGCCCAATGCTTCGATTGTAGAGATTTTCGACTGGTGTGAGAACAGCTAGAAAATTAAACTTTTGCCGAAACCAGTGGGCAAATCAAAACTGCAAGAATATCTCGACCACACAAAAGGAGCTCAATGGCCTACTTTTGTTCGTCTTTTAGTTTAATTTCATGGCCCCAACGAGCGGATAAATCACATACAATTTCATTACCGTATTCATTATGCTGGAGCATATGGGCATTTTGTCTGCGCATGCGTCAACAAAGTAAAATAACATTGAAGTCTGATGCATTTGTCAGGTGGTAGCTCATTTTAAGGATTTTTTTGTCGGAGCGCTACTCGTTTCTAAAGTTGAAACGTAATGGAAGTTTACACATTTTTAAAGACAATAAACACTTCTTCCCCTGGGTATATGTTTGGCCGCTGTTATTTCTTTTGATGTCGATATATTTTGCTTTGAAATGCGACTATGGTGTTTGGAGTTGGATGTTCAGCGTTGATTATTTCCACAATCGATCAAGTATTCTACAGCAGTGGATGAACGTCAGGTAAGTGTGATGAAAGTAAACTTTTAGAATTTTAATGAAATGGTCTTTCAGGTGGACGCGATTTCGAGCTATGGCCCGGCGAATCTTTAGAAGTGTTCAATTTAGATCGAACTTTAACGAGATATTGCATGACATTTTTACCGACCGCCAAGTTGGAGATACCTACCACAGCATTCATTCCTTTATATAATTTCAGTTTTTATAGAGAATGGGGCTTCAAAAAATGCCTTGCTGTCAGATTAAATAGATTCTTCTCACCCTATACTCGGTGTAATGGCGGAATTGTTGTTTTGTGTTGCGGATAGATAGATAGACACCTTTATTTAAACTCAAATAAAACAGCAGGGTAGTCCAGTCAGTGGCTAGTAGCCTCTGATATCAAAAGGAGCCCTGCGACACATATACAATATACAATAAATAGATCGAAATAAAAAAAATGTTGCTTCTCGAAGCCATCCAAGGTTCTCTTATATATTCGTCTATTTCCTTCAGTATTCTAAGTCTTTGAAAGTATAAATGAGAGGACAAACTTTACAGAAAAATTAGTTGTTAAGAAAATTAAAACTTGTTTCCAATGTTTTGCATTGCAGCATTTTTGCTTACAAGTTACTGGATTCGCGACGAGCAGAAATATGAACTTCAAGCGTTCAAGTCAAATTATACTTCGATTTCTACCGTCCCCCAAGCTGCTTACTGCTACGGAGGTGAAGATTATTCCTGCCTGCTATGAATGTTCAAAGTGCATGTATACTTCGAAGACAGCTAGCAGCCATTGTCAGTTTAGCTTGACATGTCTGGATCTCCGTCACCTTACATTATACACTCATATACACTCATATGTAAGAGATAAATACTTGTTATGACAACTGCAGCATGCCTTCAGCATTGATAAAATAGAATCCATCATTTTTGAGTTGCATATATTCATATAGACAAGTTAATAAATAAATATATGAGATAGAACTTCGCCATCTTGTTTGTTATTCCTGGTATTTAAATTAGCGCGGGATGGCGCGGGATATATGCGCGTGTCCGAGGGTATTTGTGTTAATGTTGGCATTTCACGCATGTGCAGACAAAATGCCCATATGCTTTATGCTGGATCAAAACCCAGATGAAGCGATCTAACAGATAGTTGCCATAGCGATGTCAGTAATAGGAACTTCAGTCAATCAGAGACTTTACCGAGCTTTGGTTCGGTAAACACGCGACATTCAATGGGATTGTGGCAGACTTTCAATCCCTCCCCCTCCCCCCCCCCCCCTCCCCCTTCCCCCTCCCCCTTCCCCCTCCCCACTCCCTTTCCTACTCCCCTCCCCCCTCCTTTCCCTCCTTGCCCCAGTCCCCTTTCCCTCGGAAAGCCAAGCTACGCAGGCTAGATATTACAAAGAGAATTGGAATGCTTTGTTTAATAATAATAATAATAATAATAATAATAATAATAATAATAATAATAATAATTAATTACTACACGTGATATCAAAATATGCATTGTACTTACTGGTATTTGGCGACTACGTCATCAGCAGTAGTGTAGTTTACTCTTAATACAGACTTGACAAAGTTTGCTCCACGTGTCATACCACCAGACAGACTTGTTACATCATTACTATCAGAATACCATCCAATGTACTGTATTAATTGTCCTAATCCCTTGCATGTCAAGTCCACATGCGCATTTTCTGACGCTGTCAGGTTTTGGTTTGATAATTCTGTTATATCAGGACGTAAAGCTGAAAATAAATACCTAGTTTAGTTGTTACTGATTAATATGGGCTGCAGCGGCGCATCTAGGGGAGGGGTGGTGAGGGTGCGCACCCCCCCGTGGATGAACACTCCCTCCTTAAAAAAAAATCCTGGATCTGCCACTGGGCTCCATCAAGCAAAGGCAATTTAATCTATCAGGATATCGGACATAGCGAAGTGTACACATAACATACATATATATAACAAACTCATTAATAATTATTGAGGAAAATATACAAACACCATAGCCATTACTAACCAACTCCTGACCTTGCACGTCATCAATATATTATATATTAAAACATGAAAACAAATATAATGTTTGTGTTGAAGCAGATTACAGCAGTCGAAGTGTATTGTTTTTGATCTACAAGCTCGTGGATCCTGTGGATGTAGTTGATAAAGCAGTCATGATCACAGCGCTGCTGCTGCTCATATTGCAAACACTGCATAACTTACACATCCTTACTTTGTAGAATTAAGTCGAACGTATTCAGAGGCGCGCTATGCGAACAATCTTTCCCACTCAGTCTATACGAAGAAATATAAAACGAGACAGCGCGCTCTATCGAGTTGGGAATTAGAAGAAGACGAGAGAAGTAATGAGAAGCACGAGGCGTAGTCGAGATCACACACTTATCGCACTTATTTGAGTCTTTCTTTCAATTCCCAAGTGCTTCTATAACACGATAGAGCACAGCTGCCGAGTTTTCTATTTAACAAATGAAATACAATTGTGATTTTAAGGCAAGTTTTAATTTCATTTGCGATTTTCGTTAAAAAAATATTCTCTTAACAGATAATTCATCACGTCTGACAGAAAGTGTCGGTACACGTACCAGCGATAGAGAAGGCTGCGGGGAGTTCTATCACAGAACGAGTCAAGTTCGAGCCCGAGTCAAACACGAGTCACGAGTCAACCACGAGTCAATTTCGAGTCACAAAGAATTATCACATAAACTTATTGATTCCTTTATCAATGAATTATAAATCATAATTGCTCTATCCTACTATTATTTATCAGTGAAATGTTTATCATAAAGTAGCTAAAGCCGTAAAGTTTCAAGTCTCAAACTAAACCTAAATAAAGTACTTTAGCGGATCAGGTTTTCACAGAAAATAAGCCTTACCAGTTTGAAGATTGATTTATTGAAGACACTGAAAATAACTTCTCAGAAACAACTCAAACAAGTTGACATTAAATTGCTCAAAACATTCGTCTTTCGAACCAGGTTCGCCATCTTGAATTCTCAACACAGTAAGCCCAAACACTACCCACTATAGCTGTATTGTTAGTGATATACTTACGGCATGTACATCCATACAGTTCTATTCTCATACATATAGCAGTATTCCAAGTCTGTTATACAATCTATAGCTGTATTGTTAGTGATATACTTACGGCATGTACATCCATACAGTTCTATTCTCATACATGTAGCAGTATTCCAAGTCTGTTACACAATCTATAGCTGCATTGTTAGTGATATACTTACGGCATGTACACCCATACAGTTCTATTCTCATACATATAGCAGTATTCCAAGTCTGTTATACAATCTATAGCTGTATTGTTAGTGATATACTTACGGCATGTACACCCATACAGTTCTATTCTCATACATGTAGCAGTATTCCAAGTCTGTTACACAATCTATAGCTGTATTGTTAGTGATATACTTACGGCATGTACACCCATACAGTTCTATTCTCATACATATAGCAGTATTCCAAGTCTGTTATACAATCTATATCTGTATTGTTAGTGATATACTTACGGCATGTACATCCATACAGTTCTATTCTCATACATATAGCAGTATTCCAAGTCTGTTACACAATCTATAGCTGTATTCATAATAAGTAAATGCTTGTTTCATCGACCTTGAGTTTATTTTTGAAATATAAACCGAGCTTTCGAGCTACGCGCTCATCTTCAGGGTTACAATGTGTATGTAAGCGTTTATATTTCAAAAATAAACTCAAGGTCGATGAAACAAGCATTTACTTATTATGAATTACAACACGACCTACAAACAACTATTGGATATAGCTGTATTGTTAGTGATATACTTACGGCATGTACCTCCATACAGTTCTATTCTCATACATATACCAGTATTCCAAGTCTGTGGTATAATTCTAACATGGCTGGCTGTAGTGGGATGACTCGACCATGTAACTATAATGCTGTTCTTGTCAGTGTTGCCTTGAATTACCTGCAGTAGACAATAACAATGTCAACACTCTGTAAGCTGTACACCTTCAGGGTAACATCTTAACTACTTTTTGGCAGTTAACAAGGTGTTTTGCAAAAATAGATAATTTAGAGTACAACAGTACTGACCAAACAATAGGGAGTTCACATATAAGACCATTTGATTATGGGCCAGGTCTGGATGGAGTTAACTGTAGAAGATTACTTCATGTAATAATAAATATTTATTACATATTAAGATCGTGATATGGTTTTTATTCACGAGTTTTTAATGCCACATCACGAACGAGCGAGTCCGCGACGGAGTGAGTAATATGGTATTAAAAACGAGTGAATAAAAAACATATCATGATCTTAATATGCCATAATTTGTTTATCACACCAAGCATTGATATACAGTGCATAAGGTTTAAAGCAACTCTACTAAAATCACTATAAAAGGTCATTGTTTGCTCACCGCCAAAGGCAAAATGTCCTTGATATACCCATCGACTACTTCGAAGTTCTGCTTTTTTATCGCTTAAAAATGATCCAAACAATTTTAGGTTTTGGTTGGTCTTCCGAGCAGTGTTTTGTGCTCTCATTTTCTTCAAGAAAACCATAAATATATTTTGAAATATTTACAAATATCGAACATGAAGCCGATTCACTTCGCCTTCAGCTCGATTGAAAAAAGGCGGGAATCCAAACGCGCTCGCGTCATGGTCGAAATATAACAATAATTCTGATTGGCCAGGGCAACATCTAACGAGGAATTTGATTGGACGATACGACCCATGAAGTGATATCGTATCACTTGACGGATATGTTTTTTATGCACGGTTTATAAGGCCAGTTACATGTACTTTAGTTGTGAGGTGTGATCATGCAGCGTTCAGAAGATTTTAATTATAATCATATACTTGTTACCAGATTAGCACATTAAATTACCTTAGCAGAATCCAGACCACCCCTGTAAAGTAGTCCATAGATTACCATCCATACTGTAGTTAAAAGTGTAGGTCTTGACCCATTTATCCATTGTGCGGTCACCCTGTGTTGCTAAGCCAGTCAGTGTCACTATCTTTCCCAGGTTAATCTGTAGGTACTCTGTGTTAGATGACGTTGTACTACACCATGATGTATCACCATAGAGACGACCATGTGATGGAGTGTGTGTCCTATCAACATGTGATGATGACGACATCTGATTGCTCTGAATGGCGCCATCCTTTTCGACACCAAAGGGAGACCGACAGGCTGAAACAAACATTACAAAGTTGAAGATTTTATAATCAGGCATGACAAATATTGAAGACTGAGGAGTTGGCACTGATTAATGAACGTTCGATAAAAATAAACGCCGTTCATTAATCAGTGTCAACTCATCAGTCTTCAAAACATTATGGAAACAATTTCAATACATAATTAAATTAAGTAAGAGTTGAATACCGAGGAGGGAGGCTATAAACAATATACGAGTGCTCGTGTGCCCGAGGGAAGTCACTTGCCTCGGGGGGCACTCGGGACGCATATATAGTGTGATGGCGTCTTTGGGGGAAAGACGATCACACGCGTAGGGTATTCCTCACGAAGCTAGTATTCAGTAAGGACACTAGACTTCGACTTCAATTTGTTCGATCAGCTTTTACTAGTGTTGTTCACTCAAGGTTTACATTGTTCTCTGTGGATTCTACTGTGCAAGGGTTCTTATAGTAGCCGCTTGCATACTAATGTAGCTACGTAATCTAATGTGCACGTGCCATCATCCTAGAATACTATTGGTTGCTAAGATGTAATGAGCTTGTACTTTGCCGTACACATTTCAGTTATCTACTCGATAACTTTAGTAGTAATATTGAGTCTTATACGTATAAGACTCAATATTACTACTAAAGTTATCGAGTAGATTACTTGGATACTTAAGTAATTAAATAGATAAGCTTACAAGGCACGCGACCATGTAAAAGTTTTCCAACAAGGTCGTTGCTTGTTGTAGTTTTACGAGTTTGAATCATGCGATGACGCAGTGAAATAATATTCGTCCAGAGAAAGGAGTTAGCAGCATTCGTAAACAACTTCGTTATTACGAAACTAATCCAGGTGCTTAATCCGTAGTTAACAAAAGAAGGTCAACCAGTTAACAAAAGAAATATATTTGCTTACGTTATCAAAACTTGTATATTGTACAAAAGAAGTGTGCCAGTACATATGTACCGCTTACTGGCCGTATTGTACTTCAATGGGCAAGCCGCTTGGTAACGTAAAGTTAATTAAATGGTTTAAACTAATTAAGCCATAATAAACTAGGTAAAGATTAACTCGACTGCACTTTTGCTCCGTAACAATAGTATATTAGGCTTAATGCCGACGTTCGAGGTAATTAACTAACTTACAGAGTACTTCAAGATAAACATGTTTATAAACGAAATACAAAACAATGAATACAAAACCAGTACGATGAAGACAACATTAATGTGTTTTTTTTTTGGTAGATTACGTCACTGACATGCGCATTGAACCGTCAAACCCGTCTCACGTGCACATTCGAACATAGTTGTGTTGCCGTAAAGGCCAAAATAGTCTAGCATTTTCAATGCATAGGACCGAGAGACGCTATAGCTCGATGATTTTGAAACCTTTCTTTTGGAAGCTTTTGACCTGGAGGTCATTATATATAGGCAAGAGACCATGAGGGACAGAGAGGGAGTCTTCCAGTATAGGGTCTGGGATATCTTAATTTCACTAAATCTATTTTTAGAATGCGGACGTCTGAGTAAACTAACTTCCGAAAATCATCCGAAAATCATCGCAAGAATTTATTTTATATGGAAAGGAGTTGTTTAAGTTCGAACAGAGGCCAAAAGTCGCCTTGTGTTGTGGTCTGTAGGATTGGATGAACAACAAAAACTAAACGCCGAAAACTACTGCATGCCAACTCAACAAGAAGGTCGCTGCATGAAGAAGGTCGCTGTTTGTACTTTCTTCTTGGTGTTCTGCCTTGAACAATTAAGAAAAACATTCCCAAGAATAGATGTAATCGATTTTAAAGTGCATTAAAGACTAAATCCGATGGAAAACCTAAGGATAAAGTCGTGAAAATTGCTGGTTTTCCAAAAAGGCTGTTGATTGTTGTAGCGGTGGATGCAAAGCTGTCGGCTTAGCCGAAGACTTTCAAAGACGTATTTTCGTCTCTTTCGTCAAACTATTTAATTTCGTCAGAAAGTGACTTCAATTTATTATTGGATGTGGTTTAGTGGTATCTTGTAATTATCGTTGTGGCGTTTGAAGAGTTTTCACAAGGCTATTCAAAAACAAATTTGCCGTGAAACATGATGATGAGCGACAAGACGAGTCACGAGTGAATCAAACAAGCAGTGAAAGTAAGCGTGTTTGTTGTGTGCTTGTGTATTTTCTTTACCAAAAAATGACTTAAAAATGGATTGTGAATATTTTTTGTGTGTATAACGGCATCTGAATGACTTGAAATCCAGTACAAGTCTGCAAAAACTACGGTTTACTTCATTCAAGTTTTGATTCAACGTTTACTGGATTCACTGAGTCTGACAAGTTGGCTTTTTATATGGCCGCTTCAGTGAAAATAAAAAACGTTGAGCGCAAAACCGTTCAAAATTACTTTGTTATCCATCGAGTACCATTTAAAATAGAGGCCGCATCACCGGTATATTGTATTCCCTTGTTTATGACTTTGCTCAGTCAGAATCAAGTAATATTATTTCTCAAATCAGTTGATGCTGAAACGAATAAGCTTATGTTAGTTTATACCGAATTTCTGCCTGGTGCAGCACTTTGCCAAATTAAACTTGGGAAAGACACTCTCTCAGCAAAGAAATTAAAGGGAAACGAAAAATAACACTGATCAGAAAGCAGGTCTCAAATGGAAGAAGAATTAGACATTTTGGTGCAGATGAAAGAAGCAGTTGTTGACAAAAAGCATTCACTAGTTTCTTTCCGCGGGACATTTACATTTTCTTTGTTATCATCTGACTCATTACTGCCGTGTCAAAAGTCTAATAATCTTTTTACCACAACTAGTCAGTTTCTCGCTCTCTGATTGGCTTAGAGCCGTGGTAAATAAGAGTATACCACGGAAATTGCGTGTTCGCTCGCGCACGGAGCTAGCGCGCGCTTGAATCAGTTTTTCTTTCAAAATTTCTCGGCATTTTCGGATGTTTTCTCTGTCTGTTGTGGTAAAAAAACAAATTTACGATAGTTTATTGTGGTATGTCCTCTTATAATTTCCCTCAGCTAATTATAATGATAATAAGGCTACGCCTACGGCTACGCCTACGGCTACGCCTCGTGAATCCACAACAATTTTGACGATTCGATGACGCCAACCGTGGTAAATAAGAGGACATACCACGCGAAACTATCGTAAATTTGTTAAATAAATTATCCGAGCCATTTATAAAAAAAGTAATCAAATTCAAAAAACAAAACAAAAAACATGGTTTTATTTCGCCGGGATAGAGTAAGATAGATCTTAGCCGCCATTTACTTTGAGCCGGAAGTTAATTTCCTCAGACGTCCGCAATCTAAAAATAGATTTATTGAAATTAAAATTTAACAAATAGAAAACGGGAAAACGTTTTCTATTTGTTTTATAAAATAACTACAAGGATTTCTTTCGTAAAACTCCTTTATTTACGCGAGATTTTAGTGATCAAAATTTCAATTCTCCTGAAAAGCGTCAGAAATCGCCCATCATCCAATCAAATCTCACGAAAGAAATCAAAATGGCAAAGCGACTCGACAACTTTTATTTGTGCAGTTTACTGTTTTGACACGAAAAACGATTTGAAGAATGCTATTTTCTGTCAGAAAATTACAGAAGAATGCTTGTTACACTTTGTTTTTGCATCCTGTGAACACGAAACACGAAGAAAAGTGAGAAAAGCTGAGCCGAATCACGATCAATGACGAAGAGTCGTCAAACTTTCTGATTTGACATCTTGATGAATGGAGCACGAAATCAGGTAGCCAAATATCCACAGTTTTTGTCGTATTTTGGAATCTTTTCGTCGCTTTTCTCGACAAGAAAGTATAAACGATGGACGTTTCTGAGACATTTCAAGATATTTTTACTCTTTGACATATATTACTAGAAATATGAATGTTCTGGCGAACCCGCCGTGTAGCTACAAGAATCGCTCTGTTTTTACTCTTTGATATTTTCAGTCGTACACTTGAGAAAATATAAGACTTATGTGTAGCTAAGTATAACTTACAAAATGGTTAGTATGTGATTGAGAAAACTGAGCCGTTATATGTAGTTTTCTTCGTTATTGTGGACATAAATAATTGGACGATTCGTCGAGTTTCTTGCCGGCCGAGTTTGAATGAACTTGAAGTTGAACTTGAAGCTCAATTTTTGCAAAATTACTTAATTTTCGGTTTAAAATCATCAAAATCACATCTAGATAGAACTTGAACTTAAGAAAAACTGTAATTCTATGGCTTTTGTTTAGTAAATAAAACATGTTTGACAACAGAAAAAATACATTTGTGGTCAGTTATTTATACAATCAAATCCACTGCATCGCTTCAAGGTTGTTCAAGGTCATGAACCATGTTTACATAGCCTCATATCAACATAGTAATTAACCAATCAGAGCGCGCGTTATATCTAAATTATTTTATAAATCCCAATAATAGCGCTAGACTCCCTCTCTGTCCCTTATGGTCTCTTGATATAGGTTATTACAGTTAGAGTTGTGTAATACGGCTAGATATTTTTACGAGTCTCGCCGTATTTTGTCGAGCCCGTAGGGCGAGACAAATATACAAGCAGACGAGTAAAAATGTCCAGCCGTATTACACCGCTCTAACTGTAATAAATTGTTTATTATACGACAACAAAATTAACCAAAAAACCGCTTATTTGTTAGATAACAAAAGTTGATTTTGTGTTTTGTTTGTGAATGCGCGCGCTATCACGCAATCGATGCGCCATCGAGCGCGCGCTCATGCCCAAGATATTTTTCGCTGGCTTTTCTCGGCTTTTTTTTCACCAAAAAGATTGTTGTTTTTTTGTCTTATTTTCTACAAAGATTTCAATAAAAAGTTGTTGTGTGTTTCCCTATTTCCTTTAGAAGTACTTTTCTATCGTTTTTTAGTGTGTTTTCTTTTTCCAATGAAAATAAAACTGGTTCGGCAAACCGGTTTGCGAACCGTGTAATAACACCCATTGAATAACGCCGTATATTTGCACTCGAAAAGGGTTGTATTTGCACTCGAAAACCGTGCGTCGTATAATAAGCTGAATTATGATCGATGCATATCAAAGAAAATCGCCCAAACTATGTAATAATATGTGATAAAATCATCCAATTATCTGTCTTTAACTGAGATAAAAATTACAAATAAAATACTAATCGACATTTTATCTGAGAGCCTTCGTATAATAATAATGACCTACACTCAGTTCTCCAGTCTGCGTACAAAGCTTGACCTGGGAATTAAAGACAACGCACTAACATGGCTCAAGTCGTATCTATCTGATCGATCTCAACGAGTCAACGGTGGACTTTCTTCTAAGTTTCCTCTTGATCGTGGGGAACCACAGGGATCATGTCTTGGCCCTATTTACACCCATAAGCTATTTAAAATTGTGAGAAACCATATTCCTCAAGTACACTGCTACGCTGACCAATGTGACCAAATTCTTGGAAGAATACATTGAGAGACACTGGGTGAGCAGCAGAATAAGGAGAGCGATAAATAATCAGAATCCGCGCCCTGAACGTAGTACGGTGAATACTCCATTCAGCAGAATACTCAAAACTATGACATCTCACCAGCATCAATCAGCGTAGCAGTGTATGAAGTACATTTCAGAACAGCATTATAGATTATATGGCCAGGTGTTTTTTTTTTAAGGCATATATAATGCCATTACGTGCCGCTATGATATTTTATCATATGACCCGTACAGACCAATGTACGCGCTCTCAATAATTAAAGCATCCAACGTCACGTGATTTGGCAAATACGTAAGCAATTTGCCGTATCTGGCCGGAGCCCCACGTCCCGATTGTTGTCAGGAGATTGTTTACATTTTTACTCAACTTATTATTTTAAATATGAGCGACGAAAAGAAACTCAATGAACGTGAGTTTTCAGTAATCTAGACGATAATTCAGACGTCGCAGATATGTTAGAACAAGTAAATTACGAAATACGATTAAGTAAATTATGTTGAACACAATCTATTTACTAGGATTTCATCCATGGACAACAGCCTGACGAAAAACGAGGAACGATTTAAAGGTCTTCAAGATATATTTGGCCATTCGAAGTTACATTCGAAGTTACATTATTCACATTGGCGAGGAAACATCGCTATTCCACAGGCAGCCCAACCATTGCTTTTGAGGCTACTAAATAATTAAAAAAATGATATTTGCGTTTTTTTATGGGTTCCCTGTGGTAAAGCGCGCGCGCGCAATACATATGTTGGGTTCCCTGTGCTGAGTAATGTCCTATGTTGGGCTTCCTGTGTGCATCCCGCGCGTCCCGCAGTGTATGTGTATATTGAAACAAGGTATGAAACTACAGTCACGTGATGGCCTGATGTGCGGCGCAAGTAGATGGTGCACTTTTCCGTGAACCGAAGAGCCGAAGTCGTCGTACGCTACAGACCCGTGGGGGGTACCCAGGGTAAAGTCGTTATTTTGTCGCTAATGGCGGGGCGTGGAAGAGAAGTTCATATCAAGAAAGACTGATTTTTTCGGTGTAAACGTTGGGATTCTATTCCCTATTCATGGTAAGTTTAGAAGTTCACAATTCATGACAACCTTAAGTAAATCTAGAAGAAATTCGACGGTTTTAAAGTAGTCGTTTTTCATTTTGAATGCCAATGGTTGAGAAACTTTGGATGTGTTGTGCTTGACACGTGAGAAAGTTTTGTTGAAAATAAACTGAACTAAAAGTACTTTTTGTCATGGTTTTTACGTAGTATTTGCTCTAACTGTTCTCTAATGAAAGGACTTGCCTATACTAGGGTAGTCTCCTTCGCATCCGTTTTTAGTTCCGTCACGTAACGCTCTCGGTCCACAAACGGCTGCTAAAATTCGAACAACATTCCTTTCCCAGCTTTCGGCCAATCAGAATTTGGCTCTCATATTCCTGGAACCGTTCGCGCCAAATTTTCTAGCCAATTAGAGTCCGTGTTAGAAATTCAAGACTCTGACGTTTCAACTTCAGCGTCGCTAGTTGAGAGATTGGTCACAGACGCAAGGCTAGCTGAGTGTTTGTTGTTGACTAAAGAGTAAAGATTTATCCTCTAATTCCACTACGAGGGAGAAAGAAAGATATTATTGAATAGAAGAGAGCTATTTTCGTGAAAGTGAGCATTGCATAGGCTTCAAAAAGTAATTTGATAAATCACGAGACCATTTAACCGCCCAGTTTGTTTATTATATCACAGAGGTCAGCAAAGATGTCATCACATTTTAAATCCTACTCTCATGCTGATTGGTGGATAGCTCATTTTAATTGGGGTTTTATGGAACAAAGGGAAAGGAATGTGGTTCGAATGTTAGCAGCCGTTTGTGGGCTGAGAGCGTTACGTAGTATTTGCTCTAACTGTTCTCTAATGAAAGGACTTGCCTATACTAGGGCAGAAGGGCTACTTAATACTCCTCAACAAATCAGTTTTTTATGACTGAGCTAATTCAGTATTTGACAAGTGTGTAGACTGTAGTTGTCAGTGATCGACAAGGAACCTCTCTCAACTGACTGATTTTACTTTATCTGTTTAAACATCTAGAAAGTGTTTGACATAATTTTGAACTTTACTTATAGTTCTTCTGACACAATAAAACGCCAACACAGCACATCGCGTAAAATTGGATGTCACATCCGGGATTTTTCGTACATTAGCATAAGTCACCAGTCTCTCCTTTCACCGTAAGAGCTCACGGCCAATAAAAAATACAAGAACTTTGAACGCGTCTTTACTTTTGATAAATAAAATAAATGTAAACAAGCTTCAAGAGAAAAAGTCTATCACGGGAAATAAAAGGCAAACAACTACTGAATTCGAAAAACCGCTTACCATTTTTATTCTCCTGCTGCCGGTCGATCATGCGATTTTTTTACAGTAGAATCGGAGGAAGAATGGCCCATTTCAGTATGAAATGTCCCAAGGTACGATGAAATATCTGTCATTGTGCTTCGCGAGTGACCAGAAGGAAAAAGTCTATCATGGGTTTCTTTTAACCTTGTATAGCTTTGTTTAATCTCCATATTTGACTTTTGGTAGGATAAATATAACAAGCGATTTTCCAAAGGTTTAGTTCAAACAGTCGCTGATCTGTCGCCAAGCAAGAAGGTAGCAAAACACGCCAAACTGTCCACGTTTCTCGATGTTGTAGAGCTATTTTTCTTCGGCCATTTTGAAAAGTTGGTAGCCAAGCCTCTATTCCACAGGGAAACCAAGTATTCAGGTCCTAGACTCCCTTAGATGATCGATTAAATTTGACTGAAAAAGACTGAGAATCCAGGAGGATTGGCCGAGTGGGGATTGGGCGCTAATTTAAAATTTCTCGCGGGAACTTGCGAATTCTGCTTCGGAAAAATATTTAAACACGTTTTTGGGGGGAGAAAAATACAGGGTTGTTTTTCTTAATGTTTTTAAGTTATTGAAATGTTTTATATTTGTCATTCAACCAAAAACGTGGTCATGACCTGATTTCTTGATCAATTTTACGCGATGATAAACCATCTGAAGCAAAAATATAGACAAACTCAAATTCACTGACATCGAAGGAGACATGAATGGCGATGGACTCGTGAAGCTGCCGTGAACTAAAATATTAACAGTTGTTCGTTATTGTCATTGAAATAGCACGACACAGGTGTGCATAGGTATAAATAAATAAAATATTATTATATAATCAACACATTACACCGTATATATACGAAATTCACAGGTCACCAAAGAGACAGACAGTAGTGATTCACAACTTGTCGATTGTGTATAATATTTATCCATTGTTATTAAGCTCATTCCCATGCTATTACTGATCAATATAGTGAATAAATTGCACAGAAAGTAACGGCAAAACAGTGTGTAAAAAGCTAGGTAAACTTATTGTTGAAATAAATACGTTTGTTTGTCATTTTGTGTACAAGTACTAATAGCAAATGTGTTGTGCAGTACTAAATATTGAGACTATTCAGCATTTATAAAATACAATGCGTCAATTTTTGAAGATTTTAATCGATACAAATCAAAATACAAAACAAATACTTTACAGAAGTCAAAACAGAAAACAAATAAAGTATATCGTAGATGTTTTGACTCATGTTTAGTGAACATATCATGTTAAAACTTGCCAAAAAGAGCATCGTTCAGATTTGCCGAGTGCTTGTCGATGCCTTCTCGAAGGTAAAATCCGACTACTTCACGGAAAAGTGCACAATCTACTTCCGCCGCACATCGGGCCACGACGCTCAAAATTTCAACAATTAGTTTCTCAGCGTACGTTGAAGTTAGACGACTGATACTTATAAAGTGCTTAGAGAATACGGTAAAGTTAAGTTATTCGAAGAAAAATTGAATTTTCACATCACATTGACAAAATTAGGGTCAAAAACGTATTTGTCACGTGACCGAGTTTCATACCTTGTTTCAATATACACATTTGCTGCGGGCGCATCCCGCAGGAGGTACACAGGGATCCCAACATTATATTTTTTTTATACACAGGGAACCCAATATATAAATGCGCGCGCGCTCTACCACAGGAAGCCCGTCAAAAAATATCATTTTATTGAATTATTTAGTAGCCTCAAAAGCAATGGTTGGGCTGCCTGTGCTATACCCCTAAAGAACTTGACACTATTTTGTGTAATTTTTAAATACATATTAAAATATAAATATATAAATATCCTCAAAGATGAAGTCGATATTCAAAAATTACAGAAACTGTTTTAAAAAGTCTAAACGTACGATGTGATCTCAAGAAAAGTGGTAAGGTAACAAACCAAATGCAACTAAGGCTCTGCCCAGCAACGACTCATATGAATCGTATTTTTCAAGAAAACGGATTTGGTGTCCATGATCCTGAAGTTCTGACCCGTACTATGTGTTTCCAGTTTCATCACCGTATTGCATGACTTTGGTCATCGAGCAAGGTACGTAGCAAGGCAGTTAAAGTTTGGAGAAAGTCTGAAGTTAACACTCCCGTCGAACTTAAATGATACTAATGAAACTACTACGATGTTTACATGCAAACGATTTGAATAAAAATACAAAACTGCCATGAGCGAAACAAATATCTTCAACTCTCTCAGAAATACCACAATTTAAGGCCTTGTTAAGGCCTTGTTACACGGTGAAACTTTTTCGTGAAACTTTTTCGTGAAACGGTGCGAGACAGTTTCACCGTGTAACATGTTTGCTGAAACAAGTTTCACGAGGTGTGTTACACGGTGCAATAGCTGGTTTAAAGGCCTTGTTACACGGTGAAACTTTTTCGTGAAACTGTTTCGTGAAACAGTGCGAGACAGGTTTCACCAAGAGTTTCACCGTGTAACATAGTCGTTTTCAGGAAACGTTTTCTAATTTGCGTTGCGAGAGAGTTTCATGAAAAGTAGAACTTCGTTCTACTTTTTCGTGAAACTCGAAGCAAAAAAGTTTCCGGATTGCCGGATAACTGTCCGCTGCTCCATACATTTCTTTGTAAATTCTATCATTTTTGAATGGCCATAAGTCGTTCAATATTGACCCGATTAACACCAAACTTTGGGTTTTTGCTTAACTCGATGTGCTCTAGTCTGGCTATGTGGGTCTTGTGTTGATTATCACAATATTTAGGGTTCGTACCCAGTCTCTCACGATATGAAACCCGGCAATGTTGGAAAGTCCATAAATTAACTCAGGGCGCTCAGCGGTCTGTGTACGATAGTCAAATTGAAAATGGCGGACGACATGGAAGAGAGTATATAGCAATATCGACAGCGAAGAAGACGAGCTTTCCGAAGCTGGATCAAGAGAGCTCGAGAGAAAAATAGGTGAAAAAGAAAAAAAAGAGATTCTCCTACATTGTCCACAATAAACCTGAATTTCTGTCCATTCATACGAAAGAAATCTCTGTAGGCTACTTCATCTTCGAGCTCTAACTCTTTTATCAGTTGACTGATAAACTCCCCTCGTCGCTCTCCTTCCTATCCACGATCGTACCCAGTTAATACGCTTTCACTGTTGTACAACTGGTTCAGTTTCGTCATCCTCCATGGCCTCTACTATCATTAAAACGGCAAGAGCACGTTTTCTTCTATCGTCTCGCGCCATATCATGTTTTAAATTTTCGCGCGCCTGACCGGTTTAGATAAAGCGCATGGCACTAGAAATAATTATATCGAGGGAGGCTGGTGAACAGAATTTCACAACGAGTTTCAGCAAACGTTTAAACGAAAACTAGTGCATACATTGGATTTCGGGTCCTTAACTTTTTAGTGCAAAGTTTTTTATGATCACGTGACCTATGACGTCATTACTTTGGAAAACAGAAAAATAGCTCGTTGGTGGCGAGTTCAAGTAGGAAATTCTAACAAATACCTTAAATATATTTATCTCCCAGTGCTTTATAGATTGTCGTTCTGTGTGGCATGGGTGGCTCTTGTTTGTTTTTAAAGAAAAATTTGAATAAAAATGATTTTGGTTATCTGGTCACGTGATCTGTTTTACCCCATATCTCCTTAAAAAGAAATGAAAGTCACCCATTCCGAACGACAATCTATAAAGCACTTACAACGAAATAGCTTTAAGGTACTAGCTAGAATTTATCACTTGAACTCGCCACCAACGGCTTAAAATAATTGTGTATTGCTTTTATCTCTCTAACTGGTCACGTGACCACCCCTAATGCAAATGTTTTGAGTTAAGGCTCTTTATCTACCCAAATTCTATTGATGTTCCAAATTTCAAGTAACAAGGCCTTTAAGGCGCTGTTAAGGCCTTGTTACACGGTGAAACTTTTTCGTGAAACTTTTTCGTGAAACAGTGCAAGACAGTTTCACCGTGTAACATGTTTGCTGAAACAAGTTTCACGAGGTGTGTTACACGGTGCAATGGCTGGTTTAAAGGCCTTGTTACACGGTGAAACTTTTTCGTGAAACTGTGTCATGAAACAGTGCGAGACAGGTTTCACCAAGAGTTTCACCGTGTAACATGGTCGTTTTCAGGAAACGTTTTCTAATTTGCGTTGCGAGACAGTTTCATGAAAAGTAGAACTTCGTTCTACTTTTTCGTGAAACTCGAAGCAAAAAAGTTTCCGGTTGCCGGATAACTGTCCGCTGCTCCATACATTTCTTTGTAAATTCTATCATTTTTGAATGGCCATAAGTCGTTCAATAATGACCCGATTAACACCAAACTTTGGGTTTTTGCTTAACTCGATGTGCTCTGTCTGGCTATGTGGGTCTTGTGTTGATTATCACAATATTTAGGGTTCGTACCCAGTCTCTCACGATATGAAACCCGGCAATGTTGGAAAGTCCATAAATTAACTCAGGGCGCTCAGCGGTCTGTATACGATAGTCAAATTGAAAATGGCGGACGACATGGAAGAGAGTAGCAATATCGACAGCGAAGAAGACGAGCTTTCCGAAGCTGGATCAAGAGAGCTCGAGAGAAAAATAGGTGAAAAAGAAAAAAAAGAGATTCTCCTACATTGTCCACAATAAACCTGAATTTCTGTCCATTCATACGAAAGAAATCTCTGTAGGCTACTTCATCTTCGAGCTCTAACTCTTTTATCAGTTGACTGATAAACTCCCCTCGTCGCTCTCCTTCCTATCCACGATCGTACCCAGTTAATACGCTTTCACTGTTGTACAACTGGTTCAGTTTCGTCATCCTCCATGGCCTCTACTATCATTAAAACGGCAAGAGCACGTTTTCTTCTATCGTCTCGCGCCATGTTTTAAATTTTCGCGCGCCTGACCGGTTTCGATAAAGCGCATGGTACTAGATAATTATATCGAGGGAGGCTGGTGAACAGAATTTCACAACGAGTTTCAGCAAACGTTTAAACGAAAACTAGTGCATACATTGGATTTCGGGTCCTTAACTTTTTAGTGCAAAGTTTTTTATGATCACGTGACCTATGACGTCATTACATTGGAAAACAGAAAAATAGCTCGTTGGTGGCGAGTTCAAGTAGGAAATTCTAACAATTACCTTAAATATATTTCTCTCCCAGTGCTTTATAGATTGTCGTTCTGTGTGGCATGGGTGGCTCTTGTTTGTTTTTAAAGAAAAATTTGAATAAAAATGATTTTGATTATCTGGTCACGTGATCTGTTTTACCCCATATCTCCTTAAAAAGAAATGAAAGTCACCCATTCCGAACGACAATCTATAAAGCACTTACAACGAAATAGCTTTAAGGTACTAGCTAGAATTTATCACTTGAACTCGCCACCAACGGCTTAAAATAATTGTGTATTGCTTTTATCTCTCTAACTGGTCACGTGACCACCCCTAATGCAAATGTTTTGAGTTAAGGCTCATTATCTACCCAAATTCTATTGATGGTCCAAATTTCAAGTTATTTTGACACGTTTTAGGAATACAACAAAAAAATCAAAGTTTTGTTCCATAATAGCAGCTGACCCAGGCCTTAACATACATGTACTTGAGTGTCTCGCACTGTTTCACGAAAAAGTTTCACGAAAAAGGCCTTGTTGAAACGTTTTTGCTTCGAGTTTCACGAATTCGTTCTACTTTCATGAAACTGTCTCGCAACGCAAATCCGAAAAAGTTTCCTGAAAACGACCATGTTACACGGTGAAACTCTTTGTGAAACCTGTCTCGCACCGTTTCACGAAACAGTTTCACGAAAAAGTTTCACCGTGTAACAAGGCCTTAATTACACGGTGAAACTTTTTCGTGAAACTGTTTCGTGAAACGGTGCGAGACAGGTTTCACCAAGAGTTTCACCGTGTAACATGGTCGTTTTCAGGAAACTTTTTCGAATTTGCGTTGCGAGACAGTTTCATGAAAAGTAGAACTGCTTTCTACTTTTTCGTGAAACTCGAAGCAAAAAAGTTTCATAAAACCAGCCATTGCACCGTGTAACACACCTCGTGAAACTTGTGTTGATGTGCTTCAGTTCACAAAGCAATCGATATCAGAACCAATTACGTCACTAAAGGCCTTGTTACACGGTGAAACGTTTTCGTGAAACTTTTTCGTGAAACAGTGCGAGACAGTTTCACCGTGTAACATGTTTGCTGAAACAAGTTTCAGGAGGTGTGTTACACGGTGCAATGGCTGGTTTTATGAAACGTTTTTGCTTCGAGTTTCACGAAAAAGTAGAAAAAAGTTCTACTTTTCATGAAACTGTCTCGCAACGCAAATTCGAAAAAGTTTCCTGAAAACGACCATGTTACACGGTGAAACTCTTTGTGAAACCTGTCTCGCACCGTTTCACGAAACAGTTTCACGAAAAAGTTTCACCGTGTAACAAGGCCTTAATATCCATCAATCCTAGCAGTTTGGGAGTTGTTTTAGAGTAATTTTCAAGTCATTTCGATAAATGGATCTATACAAAAGCTGTTGTTTATGTTTGTACGCTGTTTTCTACGGAATTTGAGAGGTCTAAATAAGACCGCTTCCTACTTTAAATTGCAAAAATAGTTTAATTGCTATCCACGATCGTATACATGCAGTTAATGTGCTTTCTCAGTTCGAAAACTGGTTCAGTTTTTTCATCCTCAATAAAACGGCAAGAGCACGTCTTGTTCCATCGTCTCGCGCCATGTTTTATAAATTTTCGCGCGCCTGACCGGCTTCGATAAAGGGCATTGCACTAGAAATAATTATATCGAGGGAGGCTGGTGATCAGAATTTTACAACGAGTTTCAGAAAACATGTTACACGGTGTTAAACTGTCTCGCACCGTTTCACGAAATAGTTTCACGAAAACGTTTGCACCATGTAACAAGGCCTTTACACGGTGAAACTTTTTCGTGAAACTTTTTCGTGAAACGGTGCGAGACAGGTTTCACCAAGAGTTTCACCGTGTAACATGGTCGTTTTCAGGAAACTTTTTCGGATTTGCGTTGCGAGACAGTTTCATGAAAAGTAGAACGAATTCGTGAAACTCGAAGCAAAAACGTTTCAACAAGGCCTTTTTCGTGAAACTTTTTCGTGAAACAGTGCGAGACACTCAAGTATGTTAAGGCTTGGGTCAGCTGCTATTATGGAACAANTGTTATTGTAATTATTATCTTAAGGTACCAGGGGACCTTCGTGACCACTGTTCACTGACAGCCGCGTAGCGCGCTAACCACTCGTCCAACATGTACAAAAGTATACATTTTCTTAAAGCTGAATAAATGCAGATTCTAAATATGCTGGAGATTATTTCCTATTTTGTAAATATCTTTTGTTATTGCACATTTTAGAAAATTCGACCGGCCTTGTTCAAAGAGAATTGTGCACGCGGAAATTCAATCGATTGTTTAACGGAAAGTGCCATTATAATGAGCACACTTTGTTCTAAAAAACTGTGTCTCCGATTTCCGATAAATGCTTTTGTTGAGGAGATATTTGCTGTCAAAGTTCAATAATGTGTTTTTAAAAGATTTACACATAAATCATCAAATAACTTTTAAACGAGGTAACGTATCAAAAATCGGAGACACAGTTTTTTAGAACAAAGTGTGCTCATTACAATGGCACTTTTCGCTTAGAAATCGATTGAATTCCCGCGTGCACAATTCTCTTTGAACAAAGCCGGTCGAATTTTCTAAAATGTGCAATAACAAAAAAATATTTACCAAATAGGAAATAATCTCCAGCAAATTTAGAATCTGCATTTATTCAGCTTTAAGAAAATGTATACTTTTATACATGTTGGACGAGTGGTTAGCGCGCTACGCGGCTTTCAGTGAACAGTGGTCACGAAGGTCCCCTGGTACCTTAATATTATTCTAATCTACGGAGGTCAAAATCTCGATTTGATTTGTTAACGCGTTTTTCTGTCTGAAAGTGTACTTCTATCAGATGTCTTTGGCAATAACTCGTAAGTTTATCCCATTGTTCGTTTTATTGCTGAGTTTCTGAAATCGTTTTGCAAGGAATTCAGTGTTTATCACTAAGCATACATGTATTTCGAAACGTGCTTCGCTGTCAGTGTTGAAACTTGGCCGGCGTGCCCAGAATATACGAAATGTTGTTCGTAGTGAAACATAAATGCATCACAGATGTTCATTAACTATTGAACTTTAGTTCTTGGCTATATTTACACTTCTATGTTCGAGTATCGTCAATATAGAAGAGCAAATCTACTTGATGTGAATATCGAAGTCAATCTAATTACGCATGTATGTTTTATTTTATTATTATTATTTATTATTATTACCAAGTGACCCAACGAGTGACGAAACACTGTTTTATTCACGCTGCGATGTCTATATTTATTGAATAGGTCGGTTAAATATGTCCAAGGTATTAATACATTTGTAAAACATGTGTAATTTTTTTATTAAATTGGCGCCAGGTAGCCGTCTTAGAACAGTACTATTTCCAATGCACACAAAAAAATGATTCCAGTTTCCTGTCGAGCAAAAGCAAATGGCGTCTATAAAGACTGAGAACTGTCGGGTCATTAATATTCCTTGCCACAGTTTCCTTGTTGTCGTTTACACGAGCAAATTTCGGCCTTGACAATTTTCCCTTGTCAAAGAAAAGCTAACATGCCAGCTTTTCCTTGTTAAGGAAAAATTGACCATTTTTCTTCATCTACACGAACAATGAAACTTTTCAAGGAAAACTGTCAAGGAAAACTTGCTCGTGTAAACGCGGCTTTATTAGCACCCAGGACCGTGGTAGATTCAGACAGCAGTCACCACAGGGAGCCCAAGCTCATTATCTGTGAAGACCGTTTTATTTGCATATTTACACAGGCAGCCCAACCATTCCTTTTGAGGCTACTAAATAATGAAATAAAATGATATTTGCGTCTTTTTATGGGTTTCCTGTGGTAGAGCGCGCACGCGCGTATTTATATGTTGGGTTTCCTGTGTTGAGTAACATATAATGTTGGGATCCCTGTGTACCTCCTGCGGGACGCGCCCGCAGCAAATGTGTATATTTAAACAAGGTATGAAACTCCAGTCACGTGATGGCCTGATGTGCGCCGCATGTATGTGGTGCACTTTTCCGTGAACCGAAGAGCCGAAGTCGTCGTACGCTACAGGCCCGTGGGGGGTACCCAGGGTGAAGTCGTTATTTTGTCGCTGACACATTTAGCAAATAAGCTTACTATCATCTGAGAGAAACACAGAGTAATTTTTACCGTATTTTTCGTAAGAACGTATTAAAGTAAGCTTATCGCTTCCAACTGTGATGTTTGTTATTCATTCACAACTTGTCGATTGTGTATAATATTTATTTAATTGTTGTTATCCAGCTATTACTGATCAATATAGTGAATAAATTGTACAGAAAGAACAGCGAAAACAGTGTGTAAAAAGCTAGTAAACTTATTGTTGAAATAAATACGTTTGTTTGTCATTTTGTGTACAAGTACTGATAGCAAAAATGTGTTGTGCAGTACTAAATATTGAGACTATTCAGCATTAATAAAACACAATGCGTCAATTTTGAAGATTTTAATCGATAAAAATCAAAATACAAAACAAATACTTTACAGAAGTCAAAACAGAAAGCAAATAAAGTATATTGTAGATGTTTTGATTTATGTTTAGTGAACATATAAATATTAAAACTTGCCAAAAAGAGCATAGTTCAGATTTGCCGAGCGCTTCAGGTCGATGTCCTCTCGAAGGTACGTAAAATCCGACTGTTTCACGGAAAAGTGCACCACATATACATGCGGCACACATCGGGCCACGACGCTCAAAATTTCAAAAATTAGTTTCTCAGCGTACGTTAAAGTTAGACGACTGACACTTATAAGGTGTTTCGAGAATACGGTAAAGTTTAGTTATTCGAAGAAAAATTGAATGTTCACATCACAATGACAAAATTAGGAGCAAAAACGTATTTGTCACGTGACCGAGTTTCAAACCTTGTTTAAATATACACATTGCTGCGGGCGCGTCCAGCAGGACGCACACAGGAAGCCCAACATTATACATTTCTATACACAGGGAACCCAACATATAAATGCGAGCGCGCGAGCGCTCTACCACAGGAAACCCATCAAAAAAAGACGCAATTATCATTTTATTTCATTATTTAGTAGCCTCAAAAGGAATGGTTGGGCTGCCTGTGTATCTACAGTAAATGTATGTGGCTTTAAATCATCCCTCCGTATTTCAAGATTTTTCGTAAATAATAAAACTTTTTTTCACTAATGTGTTGTTCTTACTACTTTCGATGTTGTGACGGCGTTTCAGCGCCATTAGAGCGTTTTTAACGAAAATACCCCTGAAAGAGTAAGAAGAAGACAAGGGAGGAAACTGTTCGAGCGATCCGAACTCGACTAGCTTTACTTCTCGCCAAAATTCGAGTACATACCTCGATCGGACATCAATTTCGACCACATATCCTGAAAGACAGGTAAATTTCCTAAAATTATTGGTGACTTGATTGAAAATCTGCGATGATTAACCGACTTGAGGCTCCTACGAACACGGCGAAGTTTCTCAAAAGACGCCATTTTAATGCGTGGGACCTGACCAGTGGACACAAATATGCGAAGAATGTGAAAAATGTAAAAAAGGTAGTCTCACCAGTGGACCCGTGAGTCTTGTTTTTGAACATATCACATCCCCGGTAAGTAAGAAATTGTTCCATAATAATAATAATGATCAACTGATCCTCATCAAAAGATACAGTGTCTGGACTCTGGGGACTGCAGGGAAAAGCGACAGCGTATGTTTTGGCGGCAAAACAACATCCTACATCTGGCGATCGAAAGCAACTTTTTATATCTTGTCGGTCTTAATTCGTCGATCATGAAATGGAAAGGTATTAAAGAGCGATTCTTTGAAAGTTATGTGAGCTAGCTTTCAGTGGATGCGGAGACAAGTCAAACATTATAAACAACCAAGAGTTCAGCTGATCTAACTCAGCTGTGTTTATGTTTACGAAACCATGTTTATACTTCAAAGGTTGACAGATGAGCATGCAGGCTGCGATTCTTCGGACAGCCGAATCTGACCATAACCTCTTGATAACAGGACAAGCTGGCACGGGGAAAATTTAGCCAGTGCCAAATGTGTTCGACGAAGGTAAATTCCCGTCAACCTTTGAAGTATAAACATGGTTTCGTAAACATAAACACAGCTGAGTTAGATCAGCTGAACTCTTGATTGTTTATAATGTTTGACTTGTCTCCGCATCCACTGAAAGCTAGCTCACATAACTTTCAAATAATCGCTCTTTAATACCTTTCCATTTCATGATCGACGAATTAAGATCGACAAAATATAAAAAGTTGTTTTCGATCGCCAGATGTAGGATGTTGTTTTGCCGCCAAAACATACGCTGTCGCTTTTCCCTGCAGTCCCCAGGCACTGTATCTTTTGATGAGGATCAGTTGATCATGGAACAATTTCTTACTTACCGGGGATGTGATATGTTCAAAACAAGACTCACGGGTCCACTGGTGAGACTACCTTTTTTACATTTTTCACATTCTTCGCATATTTGTGTCCACTGGTCAGGTCCTACGCATTAAAATGGCGTCTTTTGAGAAACTTCTCCGTGTTCGTAGGAGCTTCACGTCGGTTAATCATCGCAGATTTTCAATCAAGTCACCAATAATTTTAGGAAATTTACCTGTCTTTCAGGATATGTGGTCGAAATTGATGTCCGATCGAGGTATGTGCTCGAATTTTGGCGAGAAGTAAAGCTAGTCGAGTTCGGATCGCTCGAACAGTTTCCTCCCTTGTCTTCTTCTTACTCTTTCAGGGGTATTTTCATTAAAAACGCTCTAATGGCGCTGAAACGCCGTCACAACATCGAAAGTAGTAAGAACAACACATTAGTGAAAAAAAGTTTTATTATTTACGAAAAATCTTGAAATACGGAGGGATGATTTAAAGCCACATACTGTAAATGTGCAAATAAAACGGTCTTCACAGATAATGAGCTTGGGCTCCCTGTGCAATCACTGCTGACAATACTGACTAGTTAATAATAAGGACAAATATTATTAAAACAAAGAAAGTCACTGAAGGGTTTGGAAATGAGTTCTTAATTAGCATACAATTGTATTCATTATTGGGCTTAGAAATAGATTTCAAAGTACTGTAGGCGGTCCTGACACAAATAAACAGAACCAAAAAAGTCAATAGTCCCTTTTCGAGTTCACAGATATCGCTCTAAAACCGCTGTACTTATTGACAACAGGCGCATTTGTACAGGGTTAGCCTCGAGTCAGTGTAAATTATTCACAAATATCAACAAGAACACCAAAAAATGTTGACATGAAACAATAGAAACATTTTTGAATTGCACGGACTGTTTTCTGAATCGAGACTAACCCTGTACAAATTAGTCTCCCTTCGCAGCCGCCGTTCGGGTCGTCACGCAATGCTCTCCCCAAACAAGCGGCTGCTTTGGGGAGAGAGCGAGCGTTGCGTGACGACCCGAACGGCGGCTGCAAGGGAGACTATGTTCAAATGGAAAACACTACTAGATCCCATTGACCAAAACAATAGGATTGAATAACAATAGGAACTATTGTACAACAATAGGAACTATTGTTAGATATGCCTAGTTCTTCCTCGTTCTACAAAGGATATGTCTTTGTAGAACGAGGCATCTATTGTTATTCAAATCTTGACCTGTTTTTTTTGGTCATATTGGGATCTCAGTGTTTTCCTGTACAAATGCGTCCTTAATCAAGGACAGCGGTCATCTCTAAACAACTGGAAACTGGAGTATGAAAGATGAGCTTCGTCATCGGGCACCAACATGGCCGCCATGACGTCACGTGCAATAATTGAAAACCCTCCCCAGCTGTAAGTTACTTTTTGACTAAAATCTGCGTGCATAATCTGCTCCTGGGATGTCTTCTTCGGTGAGTAAAATATTTTCTTTAGATGGGACTGTCGAGTTATCTTTTACGAAGGACGCCATTACTATGTTTGTCCTTCCAAACAATCCATACATGCTTTGCGGTCCCAACTCGAACCCAGTTTCCCGCTCTATATGGAAAAGGCGAATTGACCACTCAGTTATGAATAGAAATGTGGGAAGTCGTTTCAAAGACTCGATATATCACGAGGTAGGACCTTACGGGATTTCAAAGTCCAGCAATTAGGTTCCAGTAGCTCGGCGAAGAAATCCTGATGTCCCAAATCGTATAATATCGTATGCGTTTTGATATATCAAGATGTGGGCGTTTATAAAGCTGTTTGATATCCACTGTGACATAAACAGGACGCTACTTTCACGAGGTGAAGGATGTCGAATTGGCAAGAATCTTTCATCAGTGAGAATATGATTTGTCTGTCTGTCTGTCTGATTGTCTGTCTGTCTGCTTGTCTGTCTGCCTTTCTGTCTGTCTGTCTGTCTTGTCTCTAGAATACTCGAATATCATTTAATTATTTAATAGATAAAATTGCTGGTTTGCAATACACGTCACGGCGGCCATATTGGTTGAACTTCAACAAAAGATTGCTCATTAGTGTCTATTGTTTGCTCAACCAACATGGCCGCCGTGTATTTATCTCTTGATTCTCAAGGGATTGATTGAAAACCAAGAATTATTAACTTAATTAATTAATCATTTTAACGAATTTCATGTAAAGAAGTTTTATACTTATGGGACTTATGGAATTATCGTTTTTAAATAAAGGTGCTATCTATCTCTGTATGTCCGTCCGTCCGTCTGTCTGTTCGTCTGTCTGTCTTTCGAACCCCACTGGGATTCGCACCCAGTCCTCTTGGACGATACCAAGCGTGCTCTAGTACACTACAGAGTTTGTGTTGGTGTTGGAGGCAGAAAAATCCAAAATCGAAAAATCCGTCTTTAGCACATATTGAAACTGATCTGAAGAAAATCTCGGAAAGTCGTCGACACAACGAAATCGGTGGAAAAGTTACAAAACACTTGAAAATGGTGAAGTGATTAATTGTGCGCTGCCAGCTACGAAAAACCAGAGACTGCCCGAAATTGAAAGCCAAAGTTAGGTCTCTGGAAACATAGTCCTCCACCTATGTAGACGCACAACCTTGGAGGGTTAAGGTTTCAAGTTACGAAAGTAGTGATCGTGGAAAACTCGTAATAGTAGTTGGAAACCCCAAATAGTCGTTGAAAACCAAAAATGATGATGGTGTGTTATAGCCCATACAAAATGGTCAAAAATCGTTATAGGCCATGCATATTGGTCAAAAATCGTCCAAAATGGTCATTTTAGGTCATGCAAAATGGTCAAAAATGGTCAAAAATGTCTCATTTTTGGATGGTTATAGGACGTGCCAAATGGTCAAAAATCGACGAAAATTTCAATTTCAATCAATTTCCTCGCGTGGGATTTCAATCTGAGATGCACAAGTACACGGCATTGTGAGAACTGAATATAATGCCGCTGGTATCAACTCGCAGTTCCGCGCGCAGAAATTGAAAACATAATGAATCACGCGACTTTATTGTAGTATTGTAGTCTTTTCATCTCGACAACCTTTTTGAGAATGACTGTATACCTCGAGGTACTAGTCGGTACTGTTTACTTTTTATCATTTTTATCTTGTACATATTTCGTTACCCGATGAAGGCTGAATAGCCAAAACGTCGATTAAATACATTTGCAACAATCAGAAGTTGCTCATGTCTCTCGTTTTTCTACTATTATTATGGAGAGCAGACCGTGAATTCCTTCTGGAATCCTTCTACTGGAAGCTCATCGTTAAGCCGCATCTACACGAACAAGTTTTCCTTGACAAGTTTTCCTTGACAAGGAAAAATTGACAATTTGTTGTCATCTACACGAGCAAGTCTTCCTTGTCAAGGAAAATTTGCTCGTGTAGATTCGGTTTAAGCCTACCTTGCTGTATATTCAAGTTTATATATATATATAATATATGTTGCAGAATGGTTGTAGTATACATTTATACAAATATCTAATGAGATACAAGTTTTGAAAGAGATGCAAAATATGAAAACACACTTATTTTCTTCTAATATATCAGGAACATCAATTGTAGATTAAGATCGCATCAAGGCATGCTGAAAAATAATTTTCAGCAATTTCTTTGCGGATAAACAGTCGTATTTTAGTAGATTTTGCATTTTGCATCTCATAAGATATTAATTTGTATAAATGTATGGCTACATACTTGAATTTCAATGAAAGCCCTTGCCCTACGTTTTGAACCTTTCATATAAAACCAGCGGTAACTCTATCCCTCCTTAATAAAGGAAGGCTCCCCGCTCTTATATATATATTGGTATCATAGCGAAATAAAAGTCGTTGATAAACAATACAAAAGGTGTGAACCATGTCCATCAAGTTGGTTTTAGAAACTTCACAATAAAATAATTCATTTGGATATTTTATATTGAATGTGAAATGACAGGGTCCTTTAGCTTCAACCAATAATATAAGTCACAATATGCGAATAAAACCGGTATTCAGTATAACGACACAAATTGTTATTGACACTAGGGTGTTTCTTGGTCGTCTTCACTTAAAAAAAGGCGACATTTACTTGGAACCAGTTCAAATCTCAAATCACAGTATGCAAATGTGGCTATGTATTTTGTCATATGACAGCGCTGTGGGAGACTGTTTCAGCAGACGGGCTCAGAGCAGGAAACAGTGGCTTCAATGTCACCTCGAAAAACAGTGAAAAGTAAAGACACTCATCCCAGTAGCTTTCAACTGATGTCGTTGAGTTTACTTTCAGCTGAATGTTGGTAAGTAGTAATTCGTTAAGTCTTCTTGAAAGCAATCCCCACTAAATTGACATTCAAAAAGTAACGAAACTACGAGCGGAAGCACTTACGTATTTGCTAAGAACAGTGGAAGTACAGTATAAGATCATCGATGGATGATTGCCGAATTGACCATCGTTGATGATCCTCATTTGAGTCTATTAAATGATTAATTTGCCATGTTCAGTAGGAACCGATTGGCTTTATTTCAGATAACAAAATTGGCCACCAGTGCAATTAACGTGGTGAAATCGTTTTAATAATCTATTTAATACAATAAAACTCAGTATCATACTAATCAACATTGTTTTTAAAATGTAAATGATAGGTAATGATATTAATAAGAACTATAACCATTATGATTGTGATCATCGCCGTCGCCATCCAAATATTATTCTTTAGTCAAGGCTTTTTTTAAACAATAGCAGAGCTCGATTACATTACAATTTTTGCAGTGTAGTCAGTTCTTAAAACATAAGGTATTCTAATATTACAAGTAAATAGAGTCAATTTCCTTTTTTTTCTTCATATACTAAAATACGTATACTCAGATTAAAAACAATCTCACACCAATCATTATACGTATGGTCATCCAATTTGTCATCAAATTGCTACAAATTCAGAATATCAAGTTAGTTAATTAGGTGTTGCCATGAAGACAGTGGCGTATCTCTGGTATCTGTAAATAAACACCATCTGGCAAACTGATGAGAGTGGTTCATCAATGTCAGAGTCGCCAATTGTTTAATTTCCTACGAAATTAATAGTATATGAACATGACATAATGCCGTTGCAAAACTATAGCTATTATCGGTCAAGTGACCAACTCAACGGCACTGTGTTCAGTTCTACTTCACCTGGTATTGATGAACCACTCTCGTCCTGAGTTTGTCCGAGTCAGTGCAAATTTTTTATTTCTTAATTCCCTACGAAATTAATAGTATATGAACATGATATTATGCCGTTGCAAAACTATAGCTATAATCGGTTAAGTGACCAACTCAACGGCACTGTGTTCAGTTCTACTTCACCTGGTACTGATGAACCACTCTCATCAGTTTGTCTGACGTCGACAGCAAACCTTTAATTCCCTACGAAATTAATAGTATATGAACATGACAACAGCTATGCCGTTGCAAAACTAGCTGATGACAATCGATTAATTGACCAAATCAGCACTGTGTTCAGTTCTACTTCACCTGGTACTGATGAACCACTCTCATCAGTTTGCCAGAGTCGCCAATTGTTTAATTTTCTAGGAAATGAATAGTATATGAACATGACATTATACTGTTGCAAAACTATAACTATAATCGGTTAAGTGACCAACTCAAGGGCACTGTGTTCAGTTCTACTTCACCTGGTACTGATGAACCACTCTCATCAGTTTGTCCGAGTCAGTGCAAATTTTTAATTTCTTAATTTCCTACGAAATTAATAATATATGCAGTTGCAAAACTAGCTATAATCGGTTAAGTGACCAACTCAACGGCACTGTGTTCAGTTCTACTTCACCTGATATTCAATTGATGAACCACTCTCATCAGTTTGTCTGAGTGCAAACGTTTGATTCCCTACGAAATTAATAGTATATGAACATGACAACAGCTATGCCGTTGCAAAACTAGCTGATGACAATCGATTAATTGACCAAATCAGCACTGTGTTCAGTTCTACTCCATCTGGTACTGATGAACCACTCTCATCAGTTTGTCTGAGTGCAAACGTTTAATTTCCTACGAAATTAATAGTATATGAACATGAAATTATGCCGTTGCAAAACTAGCTGATGTTGACCAATGATCAGCACTGTGTTCAGTTCTAGTTCACCTGACATTGATGAACCACTGTCGGCGTCACTTTGTCTGAGTTTTTAATTTCAGTATATGAACATGACATTATGCCTTTGCAAAACTAGTTAATGAGAATTGGTTAATTGAGCAAATCAACACTGAGTACTGTGTTCAGTCTAGCCTTAGTTACTCTCAGACGATAGGTGATTTATCTTGTAAAAAACTACGCGGAGACTCCATCCCCCCATCAGTTCATAGAAAATACTGAAATAGAAAGCAAAAACGCAAAAAGTTTCCGTAGGTAAGTCAAGAGTACAGCTGCATCATTATTTCTTTTTTTTTTAATAATAAAATAATTTATTTATGTAGCGCTAAAATAATACAAGTCTCTAAAGCGCTCCACAAAAATATCAAGAAAAATATCGTTAAAAAAGTACACGTACGAAATTAAAAAAGACGAGATGCAACAAAATGGAATTAGAAGATAAAAAAAACAGAAGTCGATAGTTACCTTCATTAATACAGTATTTTTTTAGTATTTCTTTTTGTTATCGATCTATTTTCGTAGATTTATAATAATATTATTTGCCACAGTAATTATTGACTTATATCTACTTCGTTTACTCAAACAGAATTAAGTCTAACTCCATTTGCCATGAGTAAAAGCGTGTTATTTCTTAGGTGCCTTTGTGCAGATGTTGTATTTCTCAGATGAATTACATGGTTTCATAACCGGATTTGTATTATTTGCGTTCGACAATAGCCTAGTGCCATTTAGTTGATCGGTCGTTATGCAAATAAAACTCTAGTTTTTCCTCTTAATGAAATGAGTGAAATCCTGGGCCGCTAGACAGAACATCTGCTTCATCACAAATGATTCGTTATTCTTTAGAACTCTTATCTATTGATGCAATATTAATAACTCTAAAATATGACCAGTTGAAATGATCTTTTCAAACAGTTCTTTTGTGCATCTGAAATAACCAAGTTTTGTAGTTGTTTTGATCAAATCGTTTGGTTTCCTTGACAACAACCTCGCCCCCATGGCCCGCTGATTTCGCTATTTTCAAAATGGCGGACGCTCGAGAGAAGGCCCAGGTGTTGACTGAACTAAAACTCATTTTGATTGGATAATACAACAAGCCTTCTCATTGGTCCAT